>DVZL01007203.1:0-10879 GCA_018236625.1 Lasaia peninsularis | reverse complement strand
TGGCGATAGGCTTGCCACCTATCACATCAGGGCCTTAGTACCTTGGCTAATCGTGGGTGTGTTCTTGTATATCTACTTACTGACTTAGGAGTAGTGGATATACTAGCACACCTCTGCCTACCTCTTCGGGGATATTAGGCGTGAAGGTACTTTTTATTATTCTTCTAAACTATGGGCAAAGAAATTTCTTTATTACATACCTACTAGCTTTGCCCGCGATTTCGTCTGAGTTCAAATTTAACTAAATAAAAGTAGCCTAAGCTACTCTTACACTACTAATACTAGTGAATATAACGCCGTTTCAGAGATTAGCGGGAACAGAGAGACAGACAGACTAAAAATATTATTTTGGTATATGTATCCTATAAAAATATACATTTAACAAAAAGTGATTATTTCACCATATCAATTATTAATGTTATTAACAAGGTTTATCATCAAACTGCCTTAAGTTTCATCTGCGTAGTAACATCATTAGGTTTTTATAAAAAAAATCCTGCTTCTACTTGACCAGTTTTTATCAAATATTTCTCAATTTAATCTTCTGCTTTTCAAATTAACACTGAACGAAATTGGCTTAGCTTTTACATGATTTAAATAGCACAAAAAAATTAAAAAATCGACTAAGTCGGTAAGCTACCCACTTCTTTTTCTTAAAATATTTTCAGCGTACAGACAGACAAAAGCTCTTTTACATAGTATTTTATGTTATGTGCTAACTATTATCCCCGATTCACATTTTTACGGTTTTTATATATTATTTCACTTTCATTTATTTATAATATACATTATAAATGTGAAAGTGACTCTTTCTATCTATTATGCTTTGTCACTTTGACCACTGAACCGATTTTAATTAAATTTGTTACACAGACAGGGTTGACCTCGTTTGACCTTTAATTACGAGAAGAGAGGCTGAAATAGGACGAAAAAGTACTATAGTTTATTATTTGCATAGATAAAACCAAGAAACTTTGTATTTAGGCTATTTATACGTTAGTATCGTGCGGGCGAAGCTCCAGGAAACATCTAGTAATTTTATAATTTATAAATAGATAAATAATGTTTTATTAGAGTTCCATATCAAAGAGTAAAAACTAGATCCTATTATGAGACTCCGTCGTCCGTCTGTCACCAGACTTTATATCATAAGCTGTGATAGCTACAGCGTTCAAATTTTCACAAATTATTCTTTCTGTTGCTGCCATAATAACAAATACTAATAATAGAGTAATTTTTTTATGATAATGGAAGGCAAACAAACAGACGGATTTCCTGATGGTAAGAATTATTATTATTATTATATTAATAAGAAATACTATTTGCCTATAGACACCAAAGGTGGGAATGGTGCGACGCCATGCTGCGGCTGGGATGGTAAGTTTACCGACTACCCTACCCTCCAAACCAGAACACATTTTTCTTATTTATTTTTAGCTTCATCCAATTCAATGGGCTTGAGTACCATTGAACGGTGGCTTTACTGAAAACAATAAATCGAGAATTTTACTGTCGACCTGTTTGTCTTTATGACGTTTCGTGTGGATGCCGTCTTTTTATGGCTTCGCGTTCGTAAAAGTACTTTCAGGGTTTATGTGATAGGGTGTTGGTGGATCAGCAGGTAAGTATTGTGAAGAGAAGTCAGTTATCTGCCGCCCATACGTTTCAACTATTTTACGACTTAAGCTGCGTCTACAGTGCGACACTTTTCACTTTTTTTTCGTACTGGCCTTATCCATCGAGGTAGGCTGAATCTGGAAGACTTCCAGTTTTACACAGAGCGACTGCCATCTTTACAGACCATAAGGAAAACCAGGCCTAATCCTAGATAAGGTCGAATTTGAATACACATATCTGGTTTTTCCTGCAATGTTTTACCTCAAGCAAAGGCGTTCAGAAAATCTACATAAGATAGATAAGCCCTTTGGTACATGCGTGGTCTGTACCTGTAGTGTTCGGTTGAATTTGAATATATAAATACTGGATTTCTCACGATGATTTCCTCATAAAATGTGCTTAAGTTATAAGAAATTATTCTTTAATAGAAGGATTAAAACTTCAAATCTCGGATTGGAAGTCCGAAGCTTTAACCACTAGACCACAGACGCTATAATACGAGACTACGTCTATGCTTATATTTAGTGTATATATCGAAAGTCTGTGTATGAGCACGGGTGTCTTAAATTGTGACATTTTTTAATATTCCCATAAAACACCTACAACCACATGCAACAAGCACGACTATAGAAAATCATATGTAATAATGTCTTATTTTTATTACTAATCTAATAAACACAGTAAATTGATAATCTGACATATGTACAGTAATAGGGTTTTGTATATAATTTTTTTTGGTACGGAACCATACAATACAGACAGCTTTTTTGATGTAAGAGATAAACTTTGCCTTTGACATCTTGACTAAGTCGTCGATATAATATAATGACCAAAATCTTAGGTACTTGTTACTCTACCGTTATTGTTAAAGCGGCAACAGAAATACATCTTCAGTGAAAATTTCATCATTTTAGCTATCACAGATTATGAGATGCAACCGGGTGACAAGGAAACAGACAGACGGACGGTGAAGTTTTAATGATGGGGACCCATTTTTACCCGCTGGAAATGGAGCCCTAAAAACGATAACACATTGAGTGTTAAAAAAATGAATGTTTGACATGTGTGTCGCAATTTATGTCGTAGTGTAAATCCACCTTTACAAAAATAACGTGAAACGGTTTCTAATAAAACATTATGTCAAAATAGTATGTTTAATTGTACACTTAATTGTTTCTATCTATAAAGCCTATTAAGTATGATTTGAGATCATTTTATTTGACAACATACTATGTGACTTACATATCTTCACGCCAAGTCGCTTGCGTTGTAGGCAGATAAGTGGCACGATTCTTACATTAGCCTAGCTTCCTCCTCATTCATTACTCACAAACACACCGGTATCGGAGACTTTTGACACCATCTTTAATACAGAGCAATTTAGTCGTAGAATATCAACCTAGATCTCCCCGGGTACCTACACCCATCTACATCAGCATTGTATATCTGTTTTGTCAATCTTTTTCATTCTCTCCACATGACCGAACAATCGAAGAATGGCCTTTCTCATAACTAATAACTTGGAAGTAAATAATTGTTGTCAATTTGCGGGCTTCGTGTAACGAAACTCAGATTAATGTGGGATCACGGGTAGAAGCTCAACGGCTCTTCATTTTCACGTATCTATAACGTGTCAAATATCAGACTGAGATGAACTTGTTTGATGAACATTATGAACTTAAGCTTAAACATGACAATTATCCACATACAACGTAAATTAGATAAATAACAATTATAATTGAACTTACGTCCCATTGATACAGTTATCCAAGTTGTTGCTCTAAGGACTTAAAAAATGTATGAAATTAAATGAAATGAAATGATTTCTGAATTTCATATTGTATTTTCTTGTATTTTTAAAACTATGATTTAATTGAATATAATCTGATGATGCTGAAAAAAGTGAAACCGGTTAGCTTAAGTGAAATTAAAAAATAAAAATAATAGGTACATATTATTGTGGAATAGTGAATAATTAGTGAGTGTTTTAAAGTAAAAAGTGAACATAACCGCTTCTTACTAAATGCATATGTTTTTTAAAAGGTACATATACCAAAATACTATTTTTTAGACTCATTGTCTGTCTCTTTGTTTCTATCCGCTAATATCTGACCGATTTTAACAGGACCTTCACTGGTAGACAGCTGATGTAAGGAATGGTTTGACTACTTTTATTTTAGACTTTATTTTGGAAATATATAGCATAAAATAATTAAAAACGCGGACAAAGTTGCGGGCACAGCTAGTTTAGTACACAAGTCATAAAACAAGTGAAACCGCGTTGGACCATTTGTCAAAACCAAACACGCGCACGAAGTTCGTTATTTCTCATCTCCCAGATCATTACTCTTAATTCATATTGTCTTCTTTCATTTCATACCAATTAGTACAGTTTCAGAAAACTCGCTATTGAATTTCTCTTTCCATTTAATAAACATAAAAACACTTTCAACCCGCGCTCTAATTTGTAAGAGTGTGCTTGCATATCGTCAGATTATGTGTACCAATTTTCAAAGATTTTTATTTCGTAACTAGTTGTGACCGCGACTTCGTCCGCGTTTTTATACATTTCTAAAGTAAAATTATAAAATAAAAGTAGCCTAAAAAGTTCCTTATCAAATTAGCTGTCTGCCAATGAAAGTCCCGTCAAAATCGGTCCATCCGTTTCCGAGATTAGTGGGTACAAACAGACAAAAATTCTAAAAAATGCCGTTTCCGAGATCACCGGTTTAAATAGAAAATATATAAACAAAAATTGTTTATTTAAAAGTATGAGATATATACGTAACACATGCAATCCTTACTAGCAGCTGTGTATTCCGAAAGATAATCGTTTTAAAAATATTCTAATTTTGTACAGTTGGCTACAAAGTGAATAAGCTTCGGTACTGCCAACACTAAGAATATTCTCAAACACCGCAGGCATACGTCGTAAATTATTAAAAACTGCCGAGCCCGCTTTATTACTAAAAGGTTTTTGTACTTTATTAAATTTTTATGCCTTCTGTATAATAAGGGTATTAAGTGCCGTAAATATTTATATTTTTTTCAAATTTTGAATTTTTTTTATATATAATATATAGCAATATGAACAATATTTAATTAAGTTGTTTTGATACATCTCTCGTGCTTTAGACAAATTTCTATATTTCTAAAGAAACAGAAAAAAATACATCAAATTATTTTATTATTTGATGTACTTTCAAGCCCGTATACGTCCCCTCTCGCTGATGAAGCTCTTCTTTGGAGGTCAGTATCAGTAAAAAAGGAATTAAATATTCACCACTTGATCAGTATCAAATGTTAGGTTAATGTATTATTATTAAGTTATTTATAAAACAAATAATAAGAATGACAACTGATTAGAATAATTATCTGCATTGATTGCATAATTTCCGGCGCCTCCTGATTGGCCATTTTTCGGTGGCGTGACTTGCGTCTCTTTCCGGTTCCTGGCTAATTAAAAAAATATGCAAACGACACAGCGACGTGGCATTCGAGTGAGAACCACGGAAAGAGACGCACCGATATCAGGTGTATGCTATTGGCGTCATAAAATTATTTAAATATTTTATAATTCATTTAATAAATGTGCAACATAAAATAAAAGTTGATTTAAGTAAACGCTGTTTCAATTTGGAAAAATCACGCCTTGGCGGCATCCTTAACACGAATTATAAAAATAACTAATTTTAATAAATTTAAAAAATAGACAAGTGCGAGTCGGACCTACGCACGAAAGAGTCCGTACTATATATGAAAACTGAGAAAAATCATATTCCTTGAACTTTAATATTTATTTCATTCTGTTTTTAGTATGTATTGCTATGGTGGCATCAGAAATACGTACTTCATCTGTAAAAATTACAACTCTCGAGCTATCGCGATTTATGAGATACAGATAGACAAACAGACAGACATGGACAGCGTATGTATGTTTGTTTATTAGTACTGAGCCCGCGACTTCGTCAGAGTTTTAATTTAATTAATATATTTTAAACATTTCTAAAATAAAATTCTAAGATAAGAGTAACCTAAGCCGTTCTTTATTACATTAGCTGTTTGTCAGTGAAATTCCCTTGTTGTTGTTGTTTGATTAATCTAGCTCAAAGCTCTCTCCACTGAGAGCTTTAAGTCTCACAGCTATATACAAAGGGTTTACATCCCTTTAAATAAAATTACAAGAAGGATAAAAAATATCCTTCTTGTAATTTTTCTGTTACTACAAACATATTTTGGGCTTTTATACTCATATGTGGTAAAGTTTAGTAGCTTTAAGGTATACATTGTAAAAAAATATATATAAAACTTTAATTAATATATTATTATTAATATGTATTGGTTACAATAAAAACTAGAGGAGAAGTTGTCATGTCTGACATTGAAGGTGATTGCAAAAATATCCCAACCAATCCTGTTGGAATGGTTAGTGAAACATAATAAAAAATTACTTAATCAACTTTTTTTCTTAAGTCATCAATTTTTTTTACAAATTATATTTACATAATAGTAAGATTTTTTTATTAAAGAAATTGTTTTCTTTTTCGATTAGGAACACACAATTTTAAGTGAGTCAATAAAATATTTTTTTAACTGACTTAAAAAACAAAAAGGTCTTTAATTCAAATTATTTTTTTTACTAGCTGTGCCCGCGACTTTGTCCACGTTTTTAGTTAATTATTTTAATTTATACATTTTCGAAATAAAATTCTAAAATAGAAGTAGCTTAAACAGTTTCTTATGACATATTTAGCTGTCTACGTAAAAAGTCCCGTCAAAATCGGTTCAGCCGTTTCTGAGGTTAGTGGGTTCAAACAGACAGAGAAAAAATCTAAATTTTTTTTATATAAGTAGGTACCTTGTAAATAAAAATATACACTTAGTAAAAAGCGGTTATTTTAATATTACACACAGACACTTCAATTTTATTTATTTGTATAGATATTTTGTTCTAACGCATATTTATGAAACTCGGTAATATGAACCCGACTGCACTAATGCGAATTATAATGCGACCTAGATACACAGGGTGGGTAGGGGTCAAGTGAACCTTAGTAAGGGGTGACGGGATCCATGATAATACGATCCGAGGAGCGATCTTGTATCAAGAACATAGATCGCCTAATCTTCCAATAAAACAATTACTTAAAGATACATAAATAACTATTAGTAACTACGAATCAACTGTTTAAGATTTTTGTATCCGATTTTTACACATTTTTTTTTGTATGTTTGTCAAATAATTATTTTATCCGTCCCCATTGGATTTTGACGATTCTGGATTGATCTACGATTGATCATATTTTACAGATCTCGTGTATTTTTTTTTGTGATTGGTTAATTTTTTTTTTTAATATAAACAAAAAAATCATTTACTTGATTATCGCAATGAAGTTAAAGTCAATTTCAAATGTAAGTTGAACCAAGGCTTTCGTATTTTCTTGAAGACTGAGAAGCTCTAGTGACAAAGGATCTCCATCAAGATTGAAGTTTAAAGGTTCAATACCTTTCTAAAGTGAAATTTGTTCTTTAAAAAAACATTTCTATGCCTAGTATATTCATTTTTATGTATTATATAAATTGTTATAAGCACAGGTTATGGTGTATTTAAATAATAAAAAAATGATATATTTATTTTAAAAAATCTTATATCCAGAAATCTGGAACGCATAACTCAAATTGCAACCGAAGTCATTTATTGACCAGCAATTTTTTGTTTATTTCCGTTATATAACGAAAAAGTAAAATACGTAATATAATAAGTTAAAGTAATATTAGTAAAAGCGGTATTTTTTTAATAATTAATTTCCACTAGACAAATCTATTAACATGTAGAGGTCAAAAATAACTGTATTATGTAACAGAAAAAAAAACCATTAAGTGCGAGTCGTACATGAAAGGTTCCTAATTATAAAAACGGAATTTGTTGTATGAAAGCCCTCATAAATATTTATTATATTCTGGTTTTTTATATTTGTTGATGTAGCGGCAACAGAAATACCTAATATCACCTGTGAAGATTTCAACTCTTCATTAGACAGCCTGCTGAAGACAGATAGACGGACAGAGGAGTCTTATTAATAGGGTTACATTTTCGCCCGTCAGTTACGGAATCCTAAAAAACAACCACATGCAATACTTCACATGTATGCATGCACAATAACAGTGAGTGCCAACCCTATTCCCCAAGGGCTAAGAACACATGTAATGCGACCATTTTAAATAGAATTTAAATTAGCCCATGAATAATGTATTTAGAACATCGAGCATGCACTTTGCTTATGGAAAAATGTGAAAAAAACGACGCTTTCTGCTTGATCTTATTAGAAAAGAGTAAAATTGCAAAAATAGACTTTAATTTTTTTTGACTAAAATACGGAACATTCAGTTGAATTGTGTAATAACCCCTTTTTTGGTAAATTTGAAAATAGGTGTTGCATTAAAATGACATAAGCCTACACAATACAATAAACACAGTAATGATATAAAATAAATATTTGAAAGGAGCTCCCATACATACAATGTCAGCAAAAAAATATACCTATTGTTCGTTGTACGACTATCCGTAAATATATGTATTTGTAGATAGTGGTACGGAAACCTTCGTGCGCGAGTCCAACTCGCAGTTGGCAGGTATTTTGGTGGGTGTTTACTAAATTTATTCTGGTATATATTTAAGTATTTCTATAAATTAGTATCTTTAACTAACACCCATAACTCAAGCATTTAATTTGCTTACTTTGAGGTATTAATTTGTGTAATTTGTCCAGTAATATTTACTATTTTTTTTGTTATTCGTCGGTTGGATACACTAACGATACCATCAAATACTTTCTATAACAAGATCTTTAATAAATTGTATTTAAATGAAGCTATGAATAATGTATCTAGAACATTCTGCCCAGCTCTTATGGGAAAATGGAGAAAATGTGAAAAATCCCGCATCTTTTTACAGAAAATTTCATGTTGTATGCAAAATTGTGACACGTGAGTTGTGTTCGGGAAAATTTCGTGTAAAATTTTCATTTACCGGAGCTTCCGTTTGCCGGGCTTTATGTGTTACAACGTCGACAACATTTGTTATTAAAAGTAAACAAGACGTCATGTTTTTGTGAATTCCACATTTCATAATAGGATTATTTACTTAAGATCTGCACTAATATTATAAACATGCTGTACTCTTTATTTATGTACTTTGTTGATGGTTTTACTTTCGATCTGTATTATTAAAAAGTGGCAACTTTCCCATCAAAAAGTCCTGTTAAAATCCAGTCAGTTCTTTCAAGATTAGTGAGTATAAATAGACTAAAGATTGGAACTCTCTGCCTGGGAAGGTTTTTCCAGAACAATACAATTTAAGCGTCTTTAAAGAAAAAGTGAATGGGCATCTATTAGCTTAGCATGCTTCCACCTTTGACCCCATCTTCACTTTTCATCAAGTGAGTTGAGGGTCACTATGCTAAGCTATTTGTTATAAAAAAAAGACAGGCACATTTTGGCACATGTACCTTGTTAACATAATATATATGTATCAAGTAAAACTCGGTTATTTTAATATTACATACAAACCCTCTAATTTTATTTATTTTTATAGATGGTACGAAACTTCATGCGCGAATCCGACTCGCACTTGACCGGTTTTTTTCATATTTCTAAGTGACCCTAATTGCAGTTGGCGCGAATTACGCTGGGCTATCAAGTAAATTAATAAATTTTAAAATACAAAAATCTAGAGCAACGTGTTTTAATCTGGAGAGTTTGCTCTGTGAACTGATTAGCGGGGCCGAGAACGATCATGAATAATTTATCCATCCAGATCAAACTTCGCCTGCGCTCGGAATAACTTGAATATTGGATTCGTTGTTCGTCACTCACTTGTTAAAAAAACTTTATGCTATGTAGTATCAGTGGTTTAAGTTATCTGAACATTTCCACTTATATTTTATACTAGCTACCCAACCCGGTTTGTAGTTGACATAATGACAGCAGTGCCACCTACCGGGTCCAATTGTATTTTTAAGCCATCCAGGAAACCAATCGGTTTGGCGATTTAGTTATGTGAAATATAATATAAGTAAGTAAAATAAAGAAATATAATTCTTACTACCCGTTCTCTCATTACCCGTTTTCTCGTAGGAATGAAGCATTTTCCCGCAGTTAAAAGTAACCTATGTTCATCGGGGATAATGTTAGTTTCTAATGGTAAAAGAACTTTTCAAATCGCCGGTAATTTCAGAGACTATTTTTATTTAGTTAAATTCAAACGAGGACGAAGTAGTGGGCACAACTAGTATAATATATTTGTAAAAGCTATTTCGCTTTGCCCTACTTACTCCTATATTTAGATCTACTGGTACATAATAGGAACGTTAAATATTAATAATGGCCAATTGGTTTCTTGGCTGTATGTGCTCTCAGCTATAAGCCTCGGGAAAATGCTCTACCGGTAAAAGATATTATTTTTACTTATAACTAATACGACTTGTTATTTTATTCAATTGCAATGATATAGTGCTGAACGTTCTGCTTATTTGAACGTCTGCCAAAGCAATTTGGTAATTGAAGGTTTCTTTGAAAATACGCGTTTAATCTTCCTGTGTACGAACAATTTTGATTTGTACCTTTTTATCTATACTAATATGTAAAGCTTTAGACTTTGTTTGTTTGGTTGAACGCTTCAATCTCAGAAACTACTGGTTCGAATTGAAAAATTCTATATAAGTTGTAAAGGCCATATATTGAGAATCACTAAATGTAAAACAAAATCCTCCGCAGCTTCTATCCGTATGTCTGTTCGCGGTAAAATGTTCACTAGTGGATCAATATTCATACAGCTTTCAATAACAGTAAGTGTAATCCCTGAGAAAGGTTTTAGTGTAATAAAAATTTAGGTTTCAAAAACCGCTTAAAAAATAGCCAAGAACCTAAAGCGAGTTTTAATTTAAAAAATTTAAACTTTTAGGCGCAAAAAATTAATAAATCGGCCGTTTCTATAATCTGATCAAAATGAGGAAATCAATCTGTACGTTTGTTGATAACATTTTATTCATGATTCCAGTTACTCGAAGCGATAAAATATCCGACGCTGTAAATCGATATTCTCCCAGCACAGCTACATCAAAGGGAAAGCATATTACAATATTAAAGAATATTTGATGACAAGCAATTTAATGTATAAATATATAAATATAAGACAGCGAACAGGCACACGGGTCTCCTGATGGTAAGAGACAACCGTGGCCTATAGACACCATAGATGTTG
>DVZL01007202.1:0-10879 GCA_018236625.1 Lasaia peninsularis | reverse complement strand
AACCTTCTTGCCCCATCGGCCATCGGTTCTTCGAGCTATGTGCCCTGCCCACTGCCACTTCAGCTTACTAACATGCTAAGCTATGTCAGTGCCTGTAGTTCGTTTACGGATCTCCTCATTTCTAATTCGATCGTGTAGAAAAACCCCGAGCATAGCCCTTTCCATAGCCTTTCCATAATAATAATAATAATGATAAATATTATTTAAATTACTATTTGATCATTATTTACTTACCTAAGAATATTTGCTAAAAATTGCGCATTATTCAGATATCTGAAACATATTATTTTTAGATTACATCCCTGGAAATGAAATCGGTTGGATTAAAGTTTCGATATCATATATAAACGCCGTTAATGAATTTGAATCATTTAGTCTCGTGTGTAATTTTTTATACATATTTTTTAAGGGAAACTCTATTGACAAAACTCTTCAAACTGACTTTAAGTGTAAATTATAATGAAGAATTAATGAAGAAAATAATTACAACGAAGAAGCATAATATGTAGTTTTTAGTTTTGCTGTTAAAGAGACCATAGATTAGATCTGGAACCCTTTGTGTGCAAGACCTACTCACACTTGGTTGAATCTTCCAATAATATCATCAATACTTACTGAATTATATAATAAATGATCCGACATATTAAAAGCAAGTTCCATGTAAAAGATACCAATATGAAAGAGCTGAAATATTTGTCTATTAGTTTGACCAGACCGCTCAGTCTTGTATAATACGATTGTAAGTCCATCCAACGAGTATTCTTGTTGCAATTTTTCTGAAATATAAATCTCACATTATATTAAGCTATGTCCGTGTTACTAGAGCTTATTATTGCGACTACATTTTACTTTTGTTGTCACTTTTTGCCGTAATTTTGACGACATAGCTTTATCTCTAAATAGTGAGGGCCCTATTGAAATTAGTGAATATAAAACAAAAAATATTACCGCAGAGGTACATATGCACCCACAATTAGCCGACGATATTAGGTCCCATGATGTGACAGGTGACAAGTTCGTCGCCATATCAGACAGATTAGAAACTCTGGATGGGTTTCCTCACGATGTTTTCCATCACCGTTAGAGCACTCAGAAAAGGTACTGTAGCTAGAAAAAAATTATTGGTACATGGTGCGTTACGGATGGTGAGTCGATAATCGATTCCCAAAAGAAATAGAGCTCTTGAATGTTGATTTCTAAAAAATCGATCTTGTTTCAAGTTTACGGTGACAATGTTATTATAAATTAAATTTTAATAAAAACATGATACATATCATGAATAACGTTTTCTTATCGTTATAGTCAGGGAAATCTATAATAGCAGTTATTTTATTACTATACCAAAGTATCAGATCAGGTATATATTGATATTAGTTATTGATAAAGTTAAGAAAATAGAAAATGTACCCTATAGTTCCTAATACTTAATACTTTAAAAGAAAAAAGCGAATTTTGATTCACTGAATTGATTCAGTACTTCGCATCGATGTAAAAATCGATCTTTTTGGGGTCGAAAAATCGATTCTATGATTAATTGATCTCAAATTGTCATCTCTAGAGCCCGTACCAAGAAGGAAGAAAGAAAATATTAATAGACCCTAAACACAAAAAAAAAAACAAAAAATTAAAATAAAAACTAATTAAAATAAATAATAAAATAAAAATACAAAAAAATTACATAATTTGTTGTAACACGAGTCCATCAATGGGAAATATCTCTGTGTTTATTGAGATATTAAGCATTGGTTTTTAGTATTCCAAATTTAACCGTTACAGCCATAAATAACAGGTAACATTAATTACACAAAAAATAAACTACTATGTGTTATATAATTACGTGAAAAAAAAAACACGTGATAAATACGCAAAAATAAAAAAAAATGATATTATAATATTTTTTTCTAAAATGATAATGAACTGGCTTTTTTTAAGTAAAAAAAATGTTTTAAAATCTTGTATCTTGTAAAGAATGCTAAAAGAAAATTACTTACTTGTCTTAGAAGTATGAGTTTATTAAAATATTTAAACTTTAATACGAGATATGCGGAGATGGCAAAAATAAAAATGTCTATAAAAATAAAGAGAAATCCTGTTTGCAGTTTGGTTATCTGTGAACAAAATTTGACTATACTTTTAACGGGAACGAGAGTACATATTAAGGAAAATTTGATATTTTTAGTAGCATTTTGTATAATTTAGGGCAGTTAAAGTACAGAAGTGAAATATTCACGAAGATTAGTGTATCGTTTACTTTTTTTAAGCCGCCAAATCTCACTTGGTGAGCTTAGGTGAAGTTGTCCCCGCTACCTAAGACCCTATTTGAGTGCGTATATACTACTATGACCACTTATGATTATTTCAAATCACTGTCAGACATTGCGTGTTTAGTAGACAACTGTTGATTTTTGAAAAGCTTCATTGTAAAACATATATTAGTCAAAACTGGTATAATAGAACTTCTAATAATTTTATAAATGTTATTTAAAGGGTGTCTGATACATTCTTAGAACTTTGTTCTATGATACTTAATACTATTATGCTAGTACAATTTAACACTAAATGTATACGTTAAACTTACGCATACTAAGCATCCTAACCCCAGAATGCAATTTATTGTTGGCATCAGTTACAGTAGACTTTTTCGCCGTGTTGGTCCGCTGTGCAGAATAGACCACCATTCCTATCAGGCAGCTCGTAGAAGCGAGGATAGGTTAATTGTGTCACTCTTATAAAAACACTGGTGGTAGGATGCTGTGCAGAAACTCACCCGGGTAGGACCGCCTTACCTATTCCTCCTACCATAATGACATTCTCGTGTTCTGGTCTATTAGGTAAGGTACCCAATAGACTTGCACATCAGGTCTACCAGTCCGGTCACAGTGACATAGCTACAACATTTATGGTGTCTTTGGGCAATGGTAGTCTCTCAAAATTAGAAGAACCGTGTACTTGTTCACTGTTTTATCCATAAAAAAAACACAATAGAAAATATGTATCATACCTGCAGAGTTATTCCCAGAACTGGACTATATGGGAAATAGTCAAATGCCCACGAGTAGGTTCGGGTGAGATAGAATTCCCAGGTAAACTCTACCTGATGATGCATTATACGCAGTGAAAAAATTATATGAACTGTGTGTTCCACTGTAATAATTAAAACTTTATGATTACGTAAGAGTAAAAAAAAATTTGAAGCATGATAATATTTTAGTAGTGGTTTAGAAGGGTGTTTCATTTGCTTCGGTGATATCCTTATGTGAAAATGGTGACAGTGTTTTTTACATAGCGCAGCAAAAATAAATATCGTAAAACTAGCAGCGAACTTCGTACGGCCTGGCCAATTCCGTGTAATTTTTTAAAATTTTCATGGCTGCTATCCTATTCCGTTCAAGGATAAATCCTTAAACACAAAAATCAAAAGAGTCCGTCCAACCGTTCTTGAGTTATACACTCCACTTTGTTTTTATTATTTACTAATATAGCGAGTTTATTTTTTGACATTCACATGACACAGTACAGAACCGTGACATTTTTTAAAAGCTTTTTTAATTTACATTGTATGTATGTAAGAATGTGTGTTCGGGTAGAATCTTAGAATTCAATTTTAAGTTTGGATGACAATGCATGATAAGTTACATGACATCATTCTAAATCCAATATAGGGGACTAACCAAGATGGCGGAATAGTTGTTTTTAAAGCACTTCTACAATATGGGTATCAAATGAAAGGGCTCGTTGATAGCAACTCGAAAAATAATAAAAGCTTTTTCTAAAAAGTTTTTTTTACAATAATTTTTTTTATTTTATATTATCCACAAACAGCTGCTAAAATTAAGGATTTATGTAAAATTAAAATATATTTTTTTTACTGAATGCATTATTTTTATGTAATACAATTTATATTTGATGTAGATATTACAATTTTGCGAAAAGCCCTTCAGTAGTTTTTACATGAATACACACACTAATAAATTTTCGCATTTATAATATTGACTGAATACGACTTGGGATCCTTCAAAACAAAAAGCGCTCATCCTTACAAGAGTGGCAACGCGTCTGGGATACTCCCATTGTTGCTGGTGTTCGTGGGTGGCGGTGATCACTTACCATCAGGTGACCCACTTGCCTGTTTGCCTCATCTTCTATATACAGCGTGTTTTTTTTAGATGTGGGACCTATTGAAGGAGATCATTCAGAGTTGGATTCTGAGCCCAAAAATATCGAAAAAATATGACCTTAATTTTTGACAAAATTTTCCTATAAATTAAATGATTTGCAAACACCTGACGCAAGACAGTAATCGCGCACACCAGTAAATAACAAATATTTATTTAATAAGTGTTGTAAATAAGTGTGATTATTTTTTTTAATACGCCAGAAATAATATTTTAATTGAAAACAACAATATCACACTTCTTTATCAGGGCGGAATTTTTTTTTTAATATTTTTATTGTATTTGTAAATGCGTGAACTTTCATGGATTTGATTCCGTCCCTCGTCTAATCAAGATCCCTGTATAAAAAAAAAACACAATATACTTTATCACTATGAGAATCGTCTGTTTTTGTGTCTTATATAATAAAAATCAACTTACATATTGCAAAGACAAACAAAAACTTAATCGTATAGTTGACTAAGAGGAGTGTAGTCTTTTGATATTTAGTCGGTAATAAACGCTCCACATCTTCAATTTCTCTTAGTATTTGACGCCAATTCTTGGTTAGATTCATCAACAATACCAACACTACTATTGATAAAGGCTTAAAAATTAATCCCGCTATAAAAAATGTTTATCATCAATGACAAATATTTGTTTTTTTTATGGTATTGGAAGGTAAATAAGCAGACGGATTTCCTGATGGTAAGAAATACACATCGCCTATAGACACCAAAGGTGGAAATGGTGCGTTGCCAACCTGAGGCTGGGATGGTAAGCCTCTTGCGTGAGTAAGTTTACCAGCTACCTTATCCTCCAAACCATAACACGACAATGGCGAGCACTGCTGCTATCGTGGCAGAAATAGTTAAGGCGGTGGTACCAATCCGCGCAAGTCGTTTCAAGACTCTACCACCTAGTCAATGTCACGGTGTTGGTGACAATAGATCCTGTGCTCGCATCTTACAAGCTGTATATTATATATATTATATATTATAATGCAATTATGTAATTTGTGCTCTTGAGGAAAAAGAGGACATCAAAGTTTGACATATATTCGTCTAACTTAATAACACAAGCGGCATGCCCTTCATAGTAGAATCATTAAGGAAATGGAACTACAAAGCTGACCTCTTCCAAATGCCACAAGCTCATCAGTAAATCAGGAACCATAAATACAAAGCCTATTTACCGGAAATTGAACACGTACTTGGATCCTCTTGTCCATTCAAGTTTACGAGAGAGATGGGAGCAACTAATAGGTGAAAGTTTTCTTTTTATAGTTATACCTTTTTGCACTGAAAGTTTTGATACCGAAAGTTGTTGCTTGTTATATGTATAAAGTTCTAGATATAGTGTATTTTTTATATAGAACATCAGACTTATACGACTCATACTTTGCACGAAGTCCCAGGTTCGATTAAGATTTTTTATGGGTTAAGACATCGAACAGGTATGCCGTGGCTTATAAATACCATAGATGTTGTAGGTCCGCCGCTGCCCTGTGGTCAGGCTGTTACACCTTATGTGCAAGTCTACCGGCTACCCTACCCACCGGACTGGAACAGGACAATGTCATTATGGCGGCAGGAATAGGTAAGACGGTGGAAACATACTCAGGCGAATTGCTGCACAGAACACTACCACCAGTGGTCATGTTGGTAGTGACCCAGTTAACTTATGCTCGCCTCTTATGAGCTGCCTAGTAGGAAAGCAGTTGGTCTACATAGAGGACTCGGACGAGCACGGGGAAAAAACGGGGTTTTATTTAGAAACTTTCAATTTTCACAAATACATTTATGTTGCCGCTAGTAGCAAACACATGTTAAAAAAATTTAATTTCACTAACATTTTGAGATTACTTGCTGGATATGGTTTTAATTACAAGCATATAATTTATTGCTCGTAAGTGATTAATATAGTTAATTTTAGAGGAATAATATCTTAAGCCATAAATTATAACCGAAAATACTAAAATCAAACTAAAATAAATATTTGTAGGGGGCTCCCATACGAAAAACGTGTTTTTTGCCGTTTTTACATATAAAAAATAAATAATTAATGCGCGAGTCCGACTCGCACTTGGCCAGTTTAACCGACTAACATAGTAAAACTTCAAAAAAAACAGATTCCAGTGTCATCTGAATAGAAACGCGATAAGATTAAGACGAATAAGAAATATTATGAAATAGAAAGAAATTATACAAAAGTAATTTCATATTTTCGCGCCCTTGAGTAAGCAAACCAGAATAAATGACAGTCTGAGTGAAATGAAAATGTTTCAGCCCTAAAATAAGCTCTCAATATTTCAACGAGTGTAACATATTACTCAGCACTTAATGTTGCCATAACGAAAATATTGTAATGTAAGACATTAAAGTTACAATTGTGGGAGAATTACCTACTGAAATTAAAGGTGATTTGGAAAATTCTTTATCTGGAAAGTTATTTTATTTTATGATGAAAACAAAAAAAACTGTCGTGGTTGCGTATAGACACCATATATATTATAGCTGTGTTGTCGATGTAGTCTGGATCTTCACTACATATTATAAAACAAATTCACTTTGTCTGTCCCTATGTATGCTTAAATCTTTAAACTAAGCAACGGATTTTGATGCGTTATTTTTAAAATAGAGTGATTAAAGAGGAAGGTTTTTTTTGTATATAACATGTATAGTAAGCCCGTGCGAAGCTGGGGCGGGTCGCTAGTGTAGGATAATATAATATAAGATTTCACTGGTGGTAGAATTTGGTGCAGCATCTCCTATATATTCTAATTACCACCATAACGACATTTTCGTGTTCCAGTTTGGAGGGTGGATAGCCGGTAGACTTGCACATCAGGCTTATCATTCCGGTTACAAGACAATTACAATACCTGTAGTGTCTATAAGCCACGGTAATCTCTTACCATCTGGAGAGCTGTGTGGTTGTTCACTGTCCCAACCCATAATAAAAAAAACCTTATATTACAGACCAAAACAGTGTTTGTATAAAGAGAAATGAATGTGTGTACTTGCACATAAGGTCTTACAATCTGACCACAGGGCACCGACGCATCTACAACATCTATGGTGTCTATAGGCCACGGTTGTCTCTTACCATCAAGAGACACGTGTGCCTGTTCGCTGTCTTATCGCATAAAAAAAGAGGAAGTAAGGCATTGTAACACTTAGCGTACTACAACTCTACAAAAAAACAAACGAAAGCTACTCTCAAAGCAAAGATAATTTTAGGGAATAACTAACACCGTTTAGGTTTGTAAACATTTTGAAATATTATGATGCTTACGAGACCGTCTTCTTATTATTTTGCTTCAAGAAACTACACACAGCGGAGTTTTGTCCTAAATCAACACGTTTCGTATTATGTTTGACGCGTACCAACAAAAATCATATATATTCAGGAGTCTAATTTTGTGCCTAAAAGCTTTAAACGGGGTTCTTCGTTTCCCAAAACATAGAAATTAAAAAATACCTCTACACCAATTATTTTCGAAAGGGGTAAACAGAGATGTGCTAGTATATCCATGACTCGTGAGTCCAGTTGATATACTAGAACACCCACGATAAGCCAAGGTACTGGAGCCCATGGTGTGATAGATGGCAAACCTATTGCCACTTCGGGCACATTCTAATCCCGGGTAATGTAATGTTTAATAAGAATAAGCTGGAAAACATTTAAAAAAAGTTGCCCGACTTGTGAATTGAAACCGGGGCTCTACGTGGCTAACGGTCGTAACAAGTGAAAGCCGTACCGTTACACCACAAAGGTGATGAAATTTAAGTGAATAAATAAAGTTTAACCCGACTTACGTTACGGCGTTTTACGCGAATTCGAGATTACGTGGTTTTTGTCCTTAATTTTACGCACGCAATACACTTTATCCATTTATCTCTAATTATGTCATACAAGAAAATAAAAAACTTGCCATGTTGTAGATTTTGTCACGCCTGCGTCCTCGAAGAGGTTGAGAGAGGTATACACCTACATGATATGACACGTGGCAAGTCCATCACCACATCGTATACCAATCCAATCACATACAACGTTATGTTTGGCAAATAAGCTGAACAAATTCATAACCCAGGAATAGAACCCGTTGAAGTTGGACTCCACATGACCGCAGAGGTATTACTGCGCTTGTATTATTTATTCTCATCATAACTTTAGTCTGAGTTATAATCGCATAATATTGCAAGTATTACCAACTCGTTATGACTTCAGTAGGAGATTATACACATGGCACAAAGTTGGTTTCTTATTTGATCATATTAAGGCGGCGAGTGAACTCTTCAAAGAAACGTAATTTCGAAATCATACGAAATTCAAACGTAATTCTATCAAATTTTGGAATAATTCGAATTTGAATTGTAATAAAATACAATATTTTTTTATTCAATTAATATATTTTTTTATCATTGTTATTTAATGAGGTTTTATGCACCATTCTGTATATTATGCCAACGTCATAATACACACACTTATGACATGATATGAAGAACTTAATAATACAATATTGGATAGTTTTTAAGAGAAGCTGATATAAAGAAGTATATTAACTGAGACTCAGTTTATACCAGAGAAGGCAATACACAAGTATATGTATAAAACAACTCAAGCAGATAGATGATATGATAAGGTGTGGCTAAGGCAACTTTTTAAATAGAATAAGACAGCGTGACCTATATACACCACAAACGTTATAGGCGTGTCAATATTGTAAGTCTACCTGCTACCCTATGCTGCATACTGGAACACGACAATATTGTCAACATAGTGACATCATTATTCTGGCGAGTTGCTGCAGAGCACTGTACCACCAATAAATAATTAAATTTAAAAGCGAATGAAGTCGCGGACGCAGCTAGTTTTGATAATTCTAATCGTATTCCCAAATGCAAATGTAATACTTATCAAAGAATTAAGAAATTTATTTAATAAAGCATAAGTTTTGCGAAGATAATAAAGTCTGACGCTCATAATTATGCCGAAATTGTAAATTGAAAATATACGGATGAATATTTCGTCTTATTACCAAGGATACGAATACAGACACGACTTACAAAAAGGGACAGACAAACTGAAAGCGGAGTCTCAGTAAGAGGGTTTCGGGTTTACTCTTTCGGTACTTAAAAGGATTTGTTCACCCAAAATTTGTTTTACGCAAACCGAGTTTTTTATGCAAATATTGAACCACCGCGGTAATTATGTAATTAATACACTTGGTGGCCTAGTGGTGGCCGCTTCGGATTTCCATCTCGGTACTCCAGGTTTGAACCTTGTTATATACTTGTATTGTGATTTAAAAACTCTAAAAGAAACTAACGAGTCACAAGCAAAGAACATCAAAATATATTACCTTCTTTTATTTTTTAAGAACTTAACCCTTTTTTAAAACTCAATTAAAAATTTCTGCTTCATTATTATAAAAATCTAGACTTAAATAACATGACTATATTACAATACACAATATTGTTGGTAATCCTGCTGTTGTCATCTAAACTTATTTTAAGTTATCGCTGTCTTCTTTTAAATATGTAAGTAAAATAAAGAGACAGAGGACTTCTAGTCCTGTCAGATTAATTTAATTTGACATGACTAAATTTTTCCATTTCTTTCGTGGTTTATTTCATTGAAGAAAGATAGCATATGTCTAAAATTTAGTTAGTGTGCAGAAGAATTACCACCGATGTAATATTAAACGAATGCTTATATTCCATCGCCTCTCCTTTCGTCTTAGCCTTATGCCGTATTACATCTGATGATATTGGGGTCGGCTACCTAATCTAGGAGATTTGACTAGGGCACCAGTTTTTACGCCAAGCGACTGCCCTCCGAACACTGCCACCCAGAATGGAAACGCTTAGGTTTTGGCTTAAGCGGTTAACTACAGAAAATGTTGCCGTGTGTATACTAAATGCTATTGTAACTGATAATTTTCTTGGAAATTTAACTGAACCCAAGATCGAGTGTTGTCCAAATGGGATTAAAACGCAAATTTAATAGTTAAACTTCGTCAAAATATGTTCCTGTAAAACTCACCGTTGACGTTTGCGAGAAATCTTATATCCGACATTAAAAATCGTACAAGTACCGTAATAAAACGTTAATTAGTAACTAGCTATTCCGGCAAACTTCATCCCGCCCCACCAGTATATTATCTCAAATGTTCCAATCAAATAAAACCAAACTAAATCATTTATATGCTACTAGCTTTCTGCCCGCGGCTTCGCCCGCGTGAATTATTTTTATAATAATAAATATCACTGGACAAATCACACAAATTGACCTAACCCTAAAGTAAGCAAATTAAATGCTTGTGTTATGGGTGTTAGACAACGATACTAATACGTGGAAATACTTAAATAGATACAAGAATAAATTTAATAAACACCCAGACCCGGAAATACACAGATATATGTTCATCACACAAAATGTCTGTCCCCGTCATGAATCGAACCCCTCGCGGTTAGTCGATGCGGTTAGGCGTATACGCTAGCCACTCAGCCAACAAGGCGGTCCAAGGGTTAATAACACAGACAACTTTCAAAGGGCACACATTTTTCCAACTTCTAATACCAATTGCGTAAAAACATACACTCTTTATCATGTATCGGTTCCAAAGTAGTCTATGTCCTTTCTCAAGGTCAACTATATCTCTGTACTAAATTTCATCAAAATCGGTTCAGTGGTTTAGGTGTGAAAGCGTAAAAGAC
>DVZL01007201.1:0-10880 GCA_018236625.1 Lasaia peninsularis | reverse complement strand
TGTCTGTATGTTACGCTTTCACGCCTAAACCACTGAACCGATTTTGATGAAATTTTGTACAGAGATAGAGTAGACCTCGAGGAAGGACATAAGCTACTTTTTAACCGTCTATATTAAAAAGAGGGTATGTTTTTAGGCGATTAGTATTATAAGTCGAAAAAATGTCTGCCCTTTGAAAGTTGTCTGTATTATTAAAATAATTCACGCGAGTGAAGCCGCGGGCGGACAGCTAGTTCAATATAAAAAAACTATATTTGATGACGGTGTTGTTGAATTTTTCTTATTTTTTAAATATTTATGTACATATACATAGTTATTCATTCACAACAACTTTGAATATTTAATTATAATAATTGCTTTTTTTTAAGATAAATCAACTTGTCATTTATAACTTATTTTTTTATGAATGGAATATTTTGTAGAAAATATTAAAATAACTTGTAGGTACATACTAAACGGTCATATGATAAATCAACTTGTCATTTACAACTTAATTTTTTTGTATAAATTGTATTTTTTGATAATTCAATTACTATCTTATTTATTTAAAACTAGCTGACCCTGCGAGCTTTGTACTACATAATTCCTCTTGAAATATTAATACATAGACATATTTCCTCAAATTGAAGGATATCAATAATTGTTTTGCCCTTCCAAAACCCCTCCACTGACACTTAATATTATTAAAGTTCAAATTGACTTTTAAATACTAATACGAATATTTTGTATGGGAATAAAGAAATGTGTTGTTTTTAGACTTTTTAAGGCAATTTTTTACTTAATTTTGTTAAAAACTCGCACTTCAAGGATTATTGTAAAAAAAGAATTAGCGAAATTGGTTTTACGAACGAACGAATCGAACACATTTAGCGATCCATTTTTATTCGTATAGATATAATCATCGGCGTACTGTGTAAATGTGATCCATACATGAAAATAAATACGACCAAAATTTAAACTTTTCTTCTTTTCGAAAATATTGAAGTTAAAAAATATTTTTCACACTGCCAAAATGCCAAAGCTGCCTGTTAGCGAAAACGTTTGACGAAAGAGAAAAAAGATTTCAGGAGTAACCGTATATTTATCTTTATTGCGTTACTCTATATCTCTCCCCTTCTATAATACGGTGCCCATATTTTCTGTCTCATTTAACTGAGGGACACTTGAAAGCCTAGCTTCTCTAATCTATATTTAATGCTTCTGTACAAAAATGTCATTGTAGAAAACGATAACCTGCAGTGATTTACGAGTTCAAGCCATAAACATATTGTAAGCCTACAGGTTGTCGGCAGTCTCGACACGTCTCCTTTACGAGTCCCGGAGAGAGCATGGTTGTCTTATGGGCCGTTAAAGTATTTGCGGGTAATAACAGCGTGTCCTATCTCAATGAGATAACGCCATTGTGCAAAACATTTTAAGGACTTTTGGAGTCACTTTCAGCCCCCGAAACGATAAAAATAACGACATTAAAAATATCGAATTTCAGCACAATGGAGCTACGTGACTAAATAGGGTGCAGTGGAAATATATCATCGCTGGCATTTCTTTTATAATCGCTTCTTTGGTCGAGCATAGTCAGGGTCTGACTTAGCCTCGGTTTCGATTTCCTGGTTCGAGTTTTAGTTTATCTGAAAAACATAAAGTTGATTGGGATTGAATTTGATTTGGAATAAAACTTGACCTTTTTTATGATGTTGGAAGCAAATAAGCAGACGGATTTCCTGGTGGCAAGAAATACACGTCGCCTATAGACACCAAAGGTGGAAATGGTGCGTTGCCAACCTGAGGCTGAGATGGTAAGCGTCTTGCGCGAGTAAGTTATCCGGCTACTCTACCCTCCAAACAAAACACGACACTAACGCTATTGTGGCAGGAATAGAAAAGACGTAGGTACCAATCTGGTAGAGTCGTTGCAAGACTCTACCACCTAGTCAATGTCACGGTGTTGGTGACAATAGACTCTGTGCTGGCCTCTTACGAGCTGCCTGGGTGGAAGGCAGTTGGACTATTCTACAACGGAACCCGGATCAACACGGGGGATACTTTGGTTGATGGGGATTGGTTCAGTAGTTTCGGCGTGACTCTTGCCCGGGTATAGACAGACTGACGGACAAAGATTCTAAAGATTAAAAAAGTTCTGCTTCCCGTACTTAGTCGCCTAAGGGCCTCTTTCACCGCGTCTCTCAATCAGTAAACTCATGAGTAGATGTAGAAAGCAATTTCACAAAGTCCGAGTAACGAAAAATGGAACTTATTTACTGGATATTTTTATCTGTCAAGTAGTACTAATAAATGAATAGTTAATTGATACTTTACTCAGACTTGGTGAAATAGGCCCTCAGCCTATTTATTTCAATATCTTTAAGATACAGAATTTTTCTACAATCTTGTATATAAACTATGTTTTACATAGTTTGAGCGATCGCCAAGAGGCTCTCTCATCTCTGAACTTGTATATTCTTGTTTATTCCCAGACCGATGATCTGGAACGTTTCTGAAGTGATACTTTAAAACTTAGAGCTAGTTACTGGACGAGATAATGCGTAACTTTCTTCCGTGACGCTGATCACAGAAACTACATAATATTTATATTACCACTAGCTTTTCGCCTGCGGCTTCGCCCGCTTGAATTTTTTTAATAACACAGACAACTTTCAAAGGGCAGACATTTTTCCGACTTAACTTAACTCTATCTCTGTACCAAATTTCATCAAAATCGGTCCAGACAGACAGAGTTACTTTCGCATTTATAATATACCTACGGATTATTATATAAATTTGCTAAGATTTTTCGCTTTTTAGGATTCCGTATCCAAAGATTATAAAACGGAACCTCGTCTGTCTAGCTGTCCGTTTATCTGTTATCTGGCTGCATCTCACGAACCGTGATAGCTACAGTTGAAATGTATGTTTGTTGCCAATATAACAATTAACACTAAAAACAAAATAAAATAAATACATAAAGGATGTTCCAAAACAACAAACGTGATTGTTTGCCGTTTTTTACACATAATGATGATAGCTAGATATATTCTATATTTTTCATCGTTGGCGCTTGGTGAAACTTCCACATATTCATATTTTAAATTAGAAACACATGTACTTTTTCACATATAGCTTATAATTGAAAACTATTTTTTAAATAACCAACCGGTTTCGCCTTTTACAGCATCATCAGGGCTAAAACTTAAGTAACTTAAAAACATTATTGTGATAGTTGGTAAAGATATCGCCACTTCGGGCACATTCCGATTCCAGGCAATGTAATGCTTACTTAGAAAAATCTGAAAAACATTTAAGAAAAGTTGCCCGACCTGGGAATCGAACCCGGGACCCATCGTGGCTGACGGTCTTAACAGGCGACAGCCGTACCGTTACACCACTGAGGCGGTATGATTTTATGCAACAAGCCGCGGACGGAAAGCTAGAATAATATAGATGAATGGTAAATAGTTGCCCCAATGGACCGAGTTGATCGATGTATTTAATGAAAAGTTTAGTGCGGCTGCGTAATCATACCACATTCCGGGCCGCTCGTAAATCCGTCACGAGTGATGAATGAACACACAACACAGATTACATTGGTGGCGAAATATCCTAACTCTCCAATACATTGTCTATACAAGCAAAGAAAAATACCTTCACGCCCATATCCCTGAAGAACTAAGCAGATGTACACATGCACCAATGTTTTTTTCTAACTTTTTGTTAATTTATTTATTCATGATTTTTTAAAACTAAGAAAAAAATATATGATGAATGAATAAACAAATAAAAAGTTAGAAAAACTGCATGTCATATCATGGAACTTAATATAGTTGGCTAATCGTGGGTGCATATGTTTCTTTGTTTTGCCCTTTCGTAGATATGAACGTAAGGATATTTATTAATTTTTATTTATTTTACATATGCACCCATGATTAACAGACGATGATGATGATGTGTATTGGGCACAAATCCTACCTCGGGCCGTATTGGTTCGATTCCTCTGTGTAGAATCCACCAAGTGAATGGTGGTAAAAGTTTGAAATTTTTTTTATAGTATAAAACAGCGAACTGGCACACGGGTCTCCTGATGGTAAGAGACAACCGTGGCCTATAGACACCATAGATGTTGTAGATGCGCCGCTGCCCAGTGGTCAGGCTGTTAGACCTTATGTGCAAGTCTACCGGCTACCCTACCCTCCGGACCGGAACACGATAATGTCATTATGATAAATATGCACAGCAGCATCTCTTATTGTATCTCTGTTGACGCTGTAACAACAAATACTAAAAACAGAAAGAAATAAATATAATATAGAGTACTACCATACAAGAAACGTATTTTTTTCATTTATATAAATAATATTACGGAACCGTTCCCGCGCGAATTCTACTCGCACTTGATGGTTTTTTTTTATTAAATATATCAACATTTTTAATTTTTTGTCAGGTACGTTAAGAGAATAGTGATCGGGGAAAAATAGAAAATTCAGTGCTTTAATAGTAAGTAACTATTTATTGTCCACTGGTGCTTGAGTGCTGTGCAGCAACTCGCCCGGGTAGGGATCCACCGCCTTACCTATTCCTACCACCATAATGACAATGTCGTGTTCCAGTCCGGAGGGTAGGGTTGTCGGTAGACTTGCACACCAGGTCTAACACCCCGACCCCAGGACTGCGACGCACCTACAACACCTATGGTGTCTATAGGCCATGGTTGTCTTTTACCATCAGGAGAGCCGTGTGCTTGTTCGCTTCCTTATTCCATTCATCAGAGCATGCCGTTTCCATTTTTACATCAACACTTTCTTTCAATCCCACTCTTTCTCTGATCACGCTACTACGAATGCGATTATCGTCATCGTCTAAAAGGACAGACTGGTCCGCATAATGCAGGCAGTTCACCACTTGCGGGGTATTGCGTAACTCTGTGACGAACTGAAAATAACTACGAACTGCAATTGGATGACGAACCAAAATGTCACAAAATCGGTATTGCGTATCTGAATTAAATATCAGCAATAGACATCTATTTCCGGTGCCTTTGGATAAACCAATTCCAAAAGATTCTTTAAATCATATTTGTTATGTTACTACCATTATTACCATTTAGTTTTTTAATTAAATTTTGTTGAAATTGTAATCATTGAAACGTTATTGACTTTATTTCATAAAATGTTATCTGTCAAAATATCTTGAAAGTGGCAATTTGGCTTATTATTCTCGTGACGTCATAGTAGTTGTTGACTGGAGTTACACAATACGAAACATACCATTTGACAGAGAATATATGAAGACTCGGGCTCGGAGTTCGTAGCTTTTAACTGTCAAAAAGATACACAATAGCCCCGCTGGTCACCTCTACGCATTGTCACATTCTGAGGTCTTAACATTTATCCAAATACAAGATAAGCAGACGTGCTGACAACATACAACCTTGCTTACCGTTAAACCAAGTTTGACGTTTTACTAAAGATCCATCTTTTTCCAGATTTGAAACCCCCTTGAGCATCCCACAATGTTCCAGTGGATATCCCGTGCATTCACCTTTCAGTAATTTTCCCATAATTTTTTTGATGCTAACTGATCAAACTGCTAGGCTGCCAGTATTCCAGCATTTATAACAGAGGACCCAAAAATAGTCCCTTACAAAACGACCACCACATTTGATCATCTCACCAGTGACTATATCTATTTTCGCAGCTTTGCCATATTTCATACATCTAATCACCCAATCCATTTCTTTTATTATAATGTCACCACATGATTCTGCTTTTGCATGCTCAGTATAATATTTATCATCGAAAAATTCATTCAATCGTTTTAGCACGTCATCTGTGCTTGTATGAATATTACTACTCTTAGCTTTAATTCTATTCATTGAATGAGCTGCTGATGAACAATCACGTGACTTTTTCACTTCTCTCCAGAAGAGTTGAGTATTCGTCTCCAAATTGTTTGCTAGCCTTTCTTCCAATTTAATACTACCTCTCTTACGCATCTCTTTCACAAGATTCACAATTAATAAATATTTTCACGAAAATTAATGAATATTGTAAATTGATTACATTAAATAAGATTGTAAATCCAACGAAACGAATCACATTATCTATCATAAAATTCTGTATTTCCCCATCCCTCGGCAAACTCATTAAAATCCACCCATTGTAAAAGTTTCAAATGGAAATTAAAAATAAGTACTGATGAAGTGTTTGAACGCAGACTCGTTCATTTTAAATGAAACTAATTTATTCATTCAAAGTTAACATAAAATGAACAATTGTGTACAGTGACTACGTCGAGAGCAAACACACATTTATAGTGGAAATAATTAGTTACTGCTGGCTTACAAATAAAACCGTGAAGAATGAATATTGAAAAAGCATTTCGATGATATTTTCTAACATTGCTAAATCTAGTGGCTTTACTCGCCCAAATTACTTTTATAGTTTCAAACTTATTTAAGTAAAGGTTTTCTATATGATCGGGAAGTTTATTGTTCCGTATCCGTTCATCAAGGTTCATGAGAACCTGTTAAATATACATACTCGTTTGATACGAAACCCTAAAAACAATTACACCTATCACTTATTTCGAATTTCGTTTAACGGAAAAGTATCTAACAAATATTAATTGTGGAAGAACATGAAATGTTTTGAAAAAACTCACGCTTTTAGTTAAAAAAGGCAAATAAACAGACATTGATATAAGGACCTTTTCTTCCCTCAGCCAGCTACATTGACCGGACCGCTGTCCGGCCACCTATATATCATCTTTTCAACGCTTTATCACTTCGGACGGACGAGGGAGCAAGGATAATTGCGTGAAATTGTAAAAATGCTTAAAAAGTTACATGAAACCGCAAATCATTTTTACAGTTGTTTTTTCAACCGTCTAGTTACTACTAGGGTAAAAATATGTTCACGCCTATTATCTACGAAACGGTAGGCAGAGGTGTGCTAGTATATCCACGAGTCGTAACTCCCGTACATATAGAACACCCACGATTAGCCAAGGTAATTGTTGAGTAGGCAATGATGAAATCACAAACATTAAAAAAACCCTCTATATCTATACAAATAAATAAAATTGGAGTGTCTGTTTGTATTGTCTGTCACAGATAGTATTCTATATTATTCATCGTTGGCTCTTGGTGAAACTTCCACATATTCATATTTTAAATTATAAACACACGTACTTTTTCACATATAATTGGATTTTTTTTAAATAGCCAACTGGCTTTGGTTACGTCTTTTACACATAAGTACTTATACACATAACTGCTAGGTTTCTCATATGTTTGAATGTCCTAAAAGTATCCTTCGACCGCTAATAAATGAGCTGATAATTCTAAGCGCCTAGAAAGATTTTTATAAATTGTTATTGAGATCCCTTTCAATCATGTTAGCTTTTAAGTATAAAAACTTCATTAAACGGTTCATTTTGCTTAGGAGCTACGATGCCACAATAAGAACACACAAAGACACGTCAAAGTTAAAACACCCCACTTTTTTTTCAGGACCAATAAGGGAAAATTGAAATGTTAATGTAGGCAACACTATAATTTAATCTGTGCTTTTAGTTAAACATGGCGTATCTTGCTTGTGTGCTACGTTGTAGAGTTTAATTATTGCGGGTATGCAATTTTCATTATTTAAAACCTACCCAGGAATTACTTCAATATTTTTTAGGGTTCTGTACCCAAGGCGTAAAAACGGAACTCTATTATTAAGACTCCGCTGTCTGTCTGTCTGTCACCAGGCTGTATCTCATGAACCGTGATAGATAGACAGTTGAAATTTTCACAGATGATATATTTCTGTTGACGCTATAACAAAACATACTAAATACAGAATAAAATAATTATATAAAGGGTGCTCATATACAACGAACTTGACATTTTTGGCCGTTTTTAAAGATAATGGTGCGTAACCCTTTGTGTGCGAATCGATTTGCACTTGACGGATTTTTTATAGAATAAGACAGCAAACATACATATCATGATGGTAAGAGACAACCATGGTTTATGGACACAGTAGATATTAAACATCATTGCGTCCTGTGGACTAATCTAATGGGTAGTGTCTTGTTCCGAAGAGAACACGACAATATGATGATCTTTTCTTATTATATAGCACTGACCAGTGGTCTTGTTGGTAATGACCTAACATAACCTCGCCTCTCATGAGCAGCCTAGCAGCAAGATGGTCTTATTCCGTATAGAAGACCATTACTTCAATAATCGCCTCTGTGGCGTAACGGTACGCTGTCGCCTGCTAAGATCTTTAGCCGCGTAGGGCCCCGGGTTCAATTCCCAAGTCGGGCAACTTTTCTTAAATGTTTTTTCGATTATTCTTAAGTATTGAGTAAGCATTATATTGTCCGGGATTGGAATCTGCGCGAAATGGTGATAGGCTTACCACCTATCACATCAAGGCCCTAGTACCTTGGCTAATCGTATTCTAGTATATATACTGGACTTACGAGTCGTAAAAACACTAGCACACCTCTGCTTACCCCTTCGGGGAATTATTCCCTATTAAGCCGTGAAGCTTATTTTAAGTTAGCATTTCTCTTTCGTCGAGGCATAGATATATCTCTGCCTAACACTTCGGAGATGTACCGTGACGATATTGTTTATATCCCAAACAAACCTAGACTTAGATAATCCAAAGCTGAGGTTTAAACGTAAAAAATAAACATCTATCAGAATTCAGGTGAGATTAAAAATGAAATTTATATCGTTCGTCACACTGCACATATTTACCTTTCGTCTAGGCATATATGTGGACAAGTATAGTCCTTGAAGCATTGTGCAGGCTCCCTCGTCCGTGGTACACGATATACGATGAAAAGACCGACACCGGACACTCTATTCATGTATATCATTTAGTCTCGCTTGAGAGGTAACCGGGTAGAAAACCGGAGAAAATTCCAACGACATGTGCTCAAGTTATTTGCATATTGTAGAACGGATTTCAATACAGATTTATACGAGATGTAGCGTTCTCTTGTTTTATTGTTTTTAAAATATTTTAAAGTTTTTAGTAATCTTTGTAGAGTAAGTTTCTAATAATCCTGTAAAGACGATCGGTTTCGGTTTTTACATCATCTTTAAACGAGCAATTCTTCAATTCGGCGATTTAAAAAACGGCTCAAACGATTTTCTCGAAATTTTGTATATAAATTGATCTAGCTGGGTTTTATTTTCAGGTTTATTTTATTAATCGTGTTTTCATGGAATAAAAACCTTTATCACTACAATACAAATATCGACAACATTTTCAAAATTAGAATAGCTCAGTTGGGAAATCGGGCGTCATTTCTTTTTTTTGAATTCATTTTCTTTTTGTGAGAAAACTGTTCCTGGATACCCTACAGAAACAAGAAAAACATTGTAAATTATGTCAAATACAATTCCAAAAAAAAAATGTGATATACTGACACCGAGCAAAGCTCGTTCATCCAGGTACTGTTATTTAAAACTAGTTTATACATAAAATATCAAACCAGTTTGAAATAACACTGCCCTGAAGATGCTGTAAGTAGCGAAAGGCGGTTATAAGATTAAATAATAACGCTAAAGGACCGTATTAGCAATAAACGCTTATAGTATGTTTTTATAAGGAAACTTGTTAATATAATGCTATTATAAAATAGGTATAAGAATTATTGTTTTATAGTCTCCCCGTTATAAAGCTTCTGTGCTTTTTGGGGAGGTAATGTAGGAAATATGACACTTGACACTTAATACTCTCTGTCTCTCCTAAATGGGATCTGGCGTGAAGATAGTCTATAATACTAGCTGACCAAGCAAACGTCGTTTTGCCTTATAATTTAATTACTAAAGTGACCATAAAAATAGGGTTGTGAGGAGAAAGTAAAAATTTAGGGTTGTATGTATTTTTGTATTCTGTATCATAAAAAAATAAAAAAAAAATGTGTGGAAAAAATTGGGTTGGACCAAACTTAACATTTAGGGGTATAAAATAGATGTTGGCCGTTTCTCAGATCTACTGAATATGCTCACAAAATTTCATTAGAATCGGTGAAGCCGTTTCGGAAGAGTTCAATTACGCACCCTGTGACACGAGGACTTTATATATTAGATTTTTCTATAGGTCTAATATCTAGATAATTCAATTCATTACTGATCTTACCTCGCTGGTCTAATAAAAGGCGATGTAGTCTAATTAAATATACTAAGACGAGAACTAAAAGCTGAAGACTTTATGTTGATCCTTTTTATAATGGGAATTGTGTTGGCGCTGCAGCTAATAACAATTCTCAGTATTTATACAGAGGAAAACTTTTATAATTTATTACCAGCACGGAGCTCTTAATATTTATATAATCTCTATTGAGATCACCATCGAATATCGTGGTAAATTTACTGCGGGGTTATAGCTTGGTGATTTTTAGGGTTCTGTTCCCAAGAGTTCCGTTATCACCTATAACGGAACTCTTCAACTCACAAATAAGAGCTTGTTGCCAGACTTACTTATGTACATAATTTAATTAAGTAAGTTTAATGTAAATCTCGCGATCTGCTGTACCGTGGGCCTTATACCATGTATAGAGACATATTCCTTTTCCTTCGAGGATATGGTTTTTTTCTTGTCTATAGACCACAGTTGTCTCTTACCATCAGGAGACCCGTGTACCTGTTCGCTCTCTTATCCCATAAAAATAATAATAATAAATAATACCGGACAAAATACACAAATTGAACTAACCCCAAAGTAAGAAAATTAAATGCTTGTGTTAAGGGTGTTAGACAACGATACTAATACATAGAAATACTTAATAAATTTAATCAACACTCAGACCCGGAAATACAAACATCTATGTTCATCACACAAATGTCTGTCCCCGTCGGGAATCGAACCCGAGCC
>DVZL01007200.1:0-10880 GCA_018236625.1 Lasaia peninsularis | reverse complement strand
GTTTTAACCATGACTCATAGATGGCGTCCAATTGACCCCAAGTTTAATGGCAGAGTTACCCATCTATACCAATATAAGTATATATTAATCTATGGTTTTAACTATATACATGTAAACGTTGCAAATAAATTTAATATCGCGATATAGGATAATTTTAAATAACTCGCCTGTTTTGATGTCAATTTGTATCAAATTTGTGGTAATTTTTTAATTTATCATTTTGATCATAATTAAGTGACAATGAAATTCAAATATTGGTTGATGATGGTCTTAATCCTGTAGTTAAAAGTGTCTATGCTCGAGCTAAGATCAAAGAAGAAAGATGCACATCTGAAATATATAAAGTAAACAAAGACGAATAGTCACTGCATTGAATTAAGTACGAATAACAGTATTAATCGGTATAGATCAATTCGATGTTTTATTGAAGTTGATTACGAATTATATTTCATGCTACGATCTTTCTCAGTTGAACATACAAGAATATTTTCTCATTATAAAATGAAAGTGACCATTAAACATACCTATTATTCCAATTGTCGAAAGCAATGAATTTTCATTGATTTAACTAAAAAATATTAGATCTATAACTGAACTAGTGAGTGTCAGAAATTACATTTGTAAAAAGCCTCATGATTTGAAAATAGTTATGTAAAAATAGGTAAGGTATGAAAAATTATAATTACGTCATGTAATTATTTCTTAATGATATCATTTTTAAATAAAATAATATTCTTGTGGATGAATTTGAGAATTCTTTTAATAAATTCATTCGTTATATATAATAAGGTGCCGTTATATATAATCATATATGATTAAATATAGTTATACTAAAGGTAAGGTAAAATTATATATAGGTAATATATAATCATATCTAACGATATCAGATCAAGTACAAGAAATTTTCATAGATTAAATGCGTAATTATAGAGATATTACTTGTATATAGGTAATTATATTTTAATATATGTAACTATTTCTTTCGACTTCAAAGATTATATCAAGTTATATATAACTATATGTATAAACGTATACAATAAATTTAGATATAATTATGCGAATTTAGATATTATTATGCATATTTAGATGTTATCGTGTCCAATAATATATGATCAGCGGGGCTATTGTGTATCTTTTTGACAGTTAAATGATACGAACTCCAAGCTCGAATTTTCGTATATTCACTGTCAAATGGCGTGTTTCGTATTGTCTAATTATTCTCGTGACGTCATAGTAGTTGCTGGCTGGAGTTAGACAATACGAAACATGCCATTTGACAGTGAATATACGAAAATTCGGGCTCGGAGTTCGTATCTTATAACTGTCAAAGATACACAATAGCCCCGCAGGAGTTGAAACAAGCTGGTGTTGTATGTTTTATGATATGGTAGATAGACATTTAATTTTGGAAGTTTATATCCCTGGAAAGGTAGCCTAAGGTACATACTAATGCATACCTAGCTTCTTTGCTGTATTTATAATACCTATATATACCGCCGTGTACCAATGAGTTTATCTAACTGTAGGTACATTTAATTTTTAGTATTTTAAGTACATTGTGAGGAAACCCCGGCTTTGTGGTCGATATGTCACATCGTGGGACCTAATATCGTCGGCTAATCGTGGGTGCATATGCACCTATGCATACATTCGGGGACATAGACGTGACGATGTTTTTTAATCTATGGTGACCGCGTTTAGACTGCATGAATTAAATCCATACATTTTTGTAGAAAGTTACCATAAGTCTTTTCGGTTACTTCATACATTCATGGTTGAAACCTCCACGTCTTAGATATAGAAAGGTTTAAAAATGAAACCACTTTACTTTATTATACATTTATTGATAATGACAGCGATGGTTGACTCGAATCTGCTACTTGGCAAAAATATTTCCCACTAAGAAGTGAACTATTTGTATTTAAATATTAAAATCTCTTCATCTCGCTGTACCGACGCAACCATCTATGCTACCAAGTAGCCGCCTAAACTAATTGCTTATCACATTAAAAGAAATAGAAATACAATTGTGATCTACAATGTTATAAGTATTACAATACAAATCAGGCAAACCAATTCCTACGCTAACATGAACTGTGTCAAAATATTTATATAAACATATACGGCTCAAATTGACTGCAATAAATACACGAGAAATATAAAAATAATAAACTATTTGCCTACCACTAATATTAAAACAAAAGCACAGCACATTGTCAGCTTATTACTATAAAAACCCATGTTAGGTAGGTCTATTAGCCTAAACCCAGGAGCCCTATTGCGTACTCCCCGATTACAATAAGCTATTGCCGTCGTTCTCCTCCCCCCTGCCATCTACTGGACGAAAGCACATCAAGAATTTCAAAGACACCCTAATACATTTGATAACATTTCCTTTAGACTTCAAAGACTACACATTGAGCTGTCCTAATAGAGGCCAAGTTACATAAACGCTATTTAAAAAAAAATGCAAAAAATTCAATAGCGTATCATTCTTAAATACGGCGATGAATGCAACAGTGGAATGTATCATGTCTAAAAGCCTTTTATATAGTGCGATATTTGATTATGATTTTGAATAACGTGATGTCAGTCGTGGTTAGGGTGGACATATAGAAAACATACATCCTACTCGTTTGGAAGTTATCTAATTAGAATATTCAAAAAGCTGAACTAGTTCAATATTTTAAATATAAAAGACTCAAAAACGCTCACTAACATACCCAAAAGTAGGAAAACCGCTTTCTCAATGTCCGCACCCTTACGTATGCACTCGGAAATGGTTGTATAAGACACTTAAACAACTATTTCCGAACGGTCAATTTCATATAGTTAAGATGATCATATATTTTGAAAAATTCAAAACTATCAATTATATTTTAATTTCAATTCTTTCACATTACACAAGGGTACAGTTAAAAAAGTTTAAATTGTCTACTTAAAAAATCATAAAACTCAATATTTCTAGACTTATTAAAATCATAAGGTCGCGTTTTAACGTCAGAATCTGATTCAGTCAGTGAAAACGTCTTAATAAGTGGATTAATGATTGAAATAAATATTATTTTTGCTTTTTACACGTTTTATCCTTATCTCTTAAATTTATTTAAAAATTTCTTTTGTCTATGACTATTAGACAAAGTGAGAACATTTATTTAAGATTCAAATCTTTATTCGACATAATAAAGAAGTTGTTAAAATTTCAATATATGAACATTACGAAACATCTAAAGTACATTTTTAATATTAAATTACATTTGATAATTCTGAATATTTCTGTTTCACCTTAACCTTTACATAATAGAATACACCGACATATAGCGTCCATACATACATCTGATCAGCGTTGATTTTTCAAGTGCATATAATTTAAATATATTATTAGTAAATGATTACTTATAAATTAATAATATTATACAACATTGTGTACAGGAATGGTGGCAAGTGATTGTCTAAAGGATGACGAATCTTAACTAGTAAATAACGAGGCGATTCTGTGTACTTTTTTTATGTACTTATGAAATACATCACTAAAAGGATGGAATATACATTAGATGAGCTACTCGAGGCCGCTTTTAACTAAAAGCAGGCCAGTATGGACATACCCTAACATAACGATTACACACACTACTCTGCAATATTTTTTGAAATATAGCGGACTCTTACAAAAACACGTTTCGTGTAGGATTACAAAAATCATTTAAAAACTTTAGCTAGCACTAAAGGTACTTCAGCTATGTGCTTGTGTTACTGTAGATCTGATTTTTTTAAATATCATTTAAATTATTAACCAATAAAAATTATACTAAATTTAATAATACTTTAATTTCAATAATAAAACATCACATTATAATACGAAATCAAATTATCCTTTTGCATATGGCAAGCATATTGTAACGTGATTATTGGTATTATCCTCTAATCTATATTAAAATTAATTAAAATCGTCTATTAAGCTTAAAACATTATGTCACTCGATATTACTAAGTTTAAAACTTTAATCGTTTGCCATTACAAGTTACTTTCAAAGGAAAAAAACTACTTCAACACATTATAAAGCGATTTAAATATCACAAAAGTAATACTAAAAAAACAAAAGTTTTTTTTATATACTAAAACTCTCTTTACGAGTTTAATTCGATTTAAGTCTTGAATTTAATGATATATGTTCGTCCGTGGAAGCATTTCGCACAAACTTTTTTAAACATCAGTAACTGAAATATATTCATTCGTTTAATTAAACTGCACAAACACATACTCTACTCCTAACATAAGGCATTTTTTCCGTTTAGAGTAAACATTTCAAAACTCTCCAAGTACAGTCAAATCCAAAAGTCAATTCAGTGGATTAAAATAAAAGTTTACATGAGTTCTAAATCCACTTTTTCCGTGACAGTACACAACATTATAATACAATTTAGACATTAATCATACATTGAAAATGTTACTCGAATTATCCAATAGTTTTAAGACGTACAAACCGTGCGTGTATAAGAGCCCACTGTATTTATTTTTACCCAAATTAATATTCAACGCTACATTTCACACCAAGTGAATATACACTTCTATCGATTATTGTTCGATGGATGGAAAATATTATATTTAGGACAAATAGATTGCTTTATGATTCCCCAGTGTAATATACAGCGAAAAAATGTCTACAAACATTTATTTTTACATTATATTAACTACACAACCTAATCGATATAAGACGATGGCACAAGTGACAGACCTTACCCTAAACGGTGATTACTAAGAGGAAGCAATGTACAATAATGAATACATAGGTCGCGCAACGAACCCGTCACTTGCGCCACACAATGTCAACGTTTGGGCATTTAGTCCGTGGCGTGTGTACTAAGTACAAGTCTTTGTAAGGACGAAGATGTAGTACTGGACGATTCTTTTTTATTAAGTTTTGTAAAAAAATTAACGGGTGAAGTACAAAAGTTGAGTCCCGCGGCAAGAAAATATCACAAACAGGCAAATGTGGTTCTCACACTGAGCAAATCGTCTAAAAAGGTTAATTTTTATAAATAATGGCAATACAAAGTTGGGAAATGCTGGATCAGATAAAAATGCTTACTAGGAACTTACAAGTGCCATGTTTAATGAAACCCAAGAATCCAAGGCTTCATTGATCCACTTTAATAAAAAAAAAACTAATATGCAAAGTATTTCTGACATGTCAATTTCGTATTAGATACAAGTACCTAACGTTCGTACGTATATGCGTACGTACTAGTTGCGTACTTAAACATGTACGTACGTCAAAAAAAACTACTACATTTTTGACATGAGAAGAGCGCAATCTTTTTTAAACAAGACTATAATAAAATTCGTTGCGCAGTACACGTGTTTATAATAATTTATACACGGAAGCTAACACTGCAACTAAACTAAAAAAGCACTGAATATATTCAAGACATAAATAACATTTATACGACAAACTATACAATAAAAAACTCTATACAAAAAATCCATTCAAATCACATAAATTCATTGGCTACAAAAAACATTATTTATCCAATATAATACACGCAACACTAAAATATTTACATTAAAATTAAATAAACTTAAATCACATGATCGAATAACGTCAATTTATTTACATAATTCGTAGTCGAAAAATAAAATAATAATAATTATAATAATTAAAAATACAACGAACCGCACGAAATTTTACCTCTCAACTATTTGTTGCTCGCGTCAACAAATGTGAGATTATATTTCTCCAACACCAGGACATTTCATTGATTCAAATCTAAAATTCATAATCATTATAAGTTACAGTCAATTATATCATTCATGTTAAGCAAATAATGACGTCATCGATCCAACAACATCCTTGACCAATCAAATGGTCTTCGTTGATGAAAAATACGCCCCCAACCAATTAAATAGCAGACAATTTAGAATTCTATGATTTGATTGGTCATGGACGTTGTTAGGTTAATAACGTCCCTTTTTTCTTAACATTAACAAACTTTAGTAATGTAAGCGCAGAGAAAATGAATTTTTGAGACAAGTATTAAGTGCGTCAAAATACTGACAAGTTATATCAACATGTCTATACATAAGTTATTGCTATCCTTACCTCTCGTTTTATGTATTACTTGCTTTTAAAAATCTCAGATATCTCAGACATAATTCCGTATGTCGACCAGCAAGTTATTTGTGTCAAAAAGACATTTCCCCGGGTAAACACTGAATATTTAAAATGACATTTAGTGTTATTTTTTAAATGGACAAATATCTTAAAATGATTTAAAGCCGAATAAAAGCTTTGAATCCACGCAATGTCATCAACTCTCGGATGCCAGAAAGAAATCGTAAAATAAAACGTGATGTCAATATAAAAAAGTTAAGCACCATTATAAGAGGACAAACAAATCTATTGGATTGGAGGTTATGATACCGTGGACGTTACGTAGAATTCGGCCCGATGAGTGGCTAGTAGTGTAAAATACGGACGAGGAGAATATCAGCTAAGTTATTTGCTTCTGGTTTTGGTGCCGACGGCGTTTATGCTGTCGCCGCGACTCCGTGACCTGTGCAGATTTTGTAGGCCTTCTCCTGTGGAAAATTTACAGCACATTGGTACTTTTACTTCTTTTTTGTTTTCGTGATTGTGAAAGAAAATCTTCGCCTTAAATACAACTGGTAACTGATGTGGACTACTGAAAATCGTACCCTCTCAAACTTGAAACACGGAAATGTTTATGGTGTAATAGGTAAGGAAAATCAATATAGACAAGCAAAGCACTCCACCACGTAGTTACGAATATGACACACTGCATTAGTGGAACATCCAGTGACCTGAATCATAATATTACCAGAAGCATGATGGGTTTATGCCTAGCTTATGATAAGGGTTATCCCTTATAATTATACTTCTTCTGTCTTAAGGTCAATGTGGTGATGAAATTACATAGCAATTAAATGAAAGGGAAATTATTTATTTTTTGTATGCATATGTCAAAAATATTATTATTCTATTCAAATCAATATCAATAAAATAAACATGATTTTTTGACGGTAGAACGTGCGCTCCTCATTTCTCAACGCCGGGAAACTGTTATATCTAAAATTCACTAAATATTATGTATTGTATAGGCGGTATACCCTTGCTGGCGGCGCGCCGCAGCTCCGCGTCACGGAATGCGCGCGCGGACTTGCCGCGGCGGTCAGGCGCGAGCTTGTCGGGCCGCACGAAGATGCCGTGCCGCGCGCGACACGTGAAGTACCGCTTGCCGCCCACGCATCCGTCATTCTTGCCTACATACACATCGATATTACTCGTAATTATCGAAATCTTGTGTAAGAAATTAAATACTATCTAGACGATCTAAATCATCATATTTTCAAATTTCAAACTTACTTCATAGAGTTATTTTTTGTGTCAAATCGAAAAAGAGAAACGGTAAAATTATTACTAGTCTACTCTATTACTTATTAATCGCCTCTGTGGTGTAACGACACGGCTCTCGCCTGTTAATATCGTTAGCCGCAATTCCCAGGCCAGGCATGCCAACTATCACATCATGGTCCCTAACGCCTTGGCTAATCGTGGGTGTTCTAGTATATTTACTAGACTTAAGAGTCGTGGATATGCTAGCACACATCTGCCTACGCCTTTGGAGATAACAGACGTGAAGGTACTTTTTTCGACTCTATTACTAGTCTAGTAATGATTGGATTGAAAAGAAAAACGTCAATATCATTTTCGTTTACACATGTTTCGCTTCGTAATCGAAGCAACAACGGGAAAACTAGACTGCGTCACGTACGTCCAGAGTAAACATTTTTACCTCGCCCAATCTACGCGCTATACTGTTTTTAGAGGGAGTTTAAAAAATAATTATTTTATTTTAGTTTAAGTGACGGTATTTGATTTTTTTCAATAAGTACAAATAGATGTGGATGATAATGACCAGTGGGCGCGTCGAGCTCGACGCCGACCCAGAGGCCGGAGGCGAAGTGCGTCCCGCCCACGAAGGCCACGACGCCCGTGCTGCTGCTCAGCCGCAGCGACACGCTCTCGCCCACCGCCAGCCACTCCGGACACGTCGACGCCTCCACGCTCTCCTCTATAATAAATACCAATATTTTACTGCAATAAACACGCACCTATAGTGAAATCCTAATATTTTACAATAAACTTAAGGTGTACTCTATATTATTCATCGTTGGCGCTTGGTGAAACTTACACATATTCATATTTAAAATGAGAAACACATAATTTCACATATAATTTATAATTGAAAATTATCTTTATTTCAATTGTAAATTATATAAAAAGTACATGTGTGTTCTCATTTTAAATATGAATTAAGGTGTACTCATTATTTTGCTTACATTGTATTTGTAGTAATGATTATAGAAATTCTGAAACAGTAAAATGTATTTACGTGTCGTTCGAACTTTTATTCAATCGTCTAGAAGTATATAAATGTTTTAACTGTTTTTTAATTCTCATTTTAATACATAAATTGACACGCTAGTACAAGTAATTTTGATAGAATCGTTTACCATTTCGTTGCAGTGTAAAACAAGAATTTGATCCTCCTTGGCAGATTAAGAATATTACGCAGCTTATATAAATGCATTATTTTAGAAATAATACATGAATCTAATAGTAACGTCTTAATAGACACCACTAACGATGATGGTGATTTTGAAGTGTATACTTGTTTAGTTCTAAACTTTAAAAGTACGAATTGAGGGTATAACAAAATATTAACTTGTAACTTGTTACAAAATTGTATGCTTACACATATTATCGTATATAAGGTATAAAAATGTAAAAAAGGGTAGGCGTAAAAATGAAAAAGGGTATGCGCCTATGGTACGGTCATGTGGAAAGAATAAGGGATGAAATATTGACACAACAGATATACAACGTAAAGATGATTGTAGGTACTGGGAAGACCTAGGTTTATGTTCCACGACCAAATAGCTCGCACGTTAACTAAGGGAGGTGTTACAAGTCTCCGAAAACAGGGTGTTTGTGTGAAGAAATGTCGAATACCTTCTCCACATAGGATCTGGCGTTGTTATGTATATATGTAAATACGTGTAAATCGAATATGATGTTATATCTGCCCTGGTAATCGATACAGCAGTAAGTCAATAAATGCGCTTTCGAGAACCTTTACTTCCTTAGCCTTTACTGCTCTTTATCAAATAAGAAAATGCATTTCTAATTGACGTAGATTTTTAACACTTGGATAGAAAGAAAGCTCGTTTGACGTACATTCCGAATCAATAATAATAAAAAAACGGCCATCTGTGACTTACTGCCCTCTCGATTGCCACGGCAGTTATGATCAAATATTATAAATAATAATAATAATCAGTTACCGTCCCCGATCCGCTCGGTGGAGGAGGCGGGCGTGTCGCGCAGCTGTGTGGGCTGTGTCGTGGGCTCGTGTGCGGAGCGCGGCCGCCCGCCGGGGAACGACGCGCGCGCCGCCGCACGCGACGCGCCGCCCGCGCGCCGCCGCACCACCTGGTACGTACACGTGCGTGAGAATACTAGTACACACTTACCGCAGGGCTCATTTAACAAAAAAAAACGTCATTAGGTTTTCAGGGTTCTAAGACGCTGTTTTTCAGGAGGCTAAGACGCTGCTGTACGTTCGTCTTTCTGTCATTAGGCTGTATATCGTAAACCGTAACGGCAAGAAAATTTAAATTTTCTCAAAATAATATATCCCTGTTAGCGTTATAACAACAAAGGGAAATAAATAAATTCATATTTATTTATCTTTTGTTTAAAGGGGGCTATACAATAAATGTGATTTTTTTTACCGTTTTAACGGATAATGGCACGGAGCTGTTCGGAGGCGAGTCCGACTCACGCTTAACGGGGTTTACGCTTGACATAGGTCAAGCAATTCGTCATAGTCATGTTATTCGTCATCATACGAATTAATCATGAAGATATATGCGAGAAAGATTGATCGGATCGGTAGAGTGCACCACCCAAAAAAAATTGTCTAATAATAATAAATAACGTTGTCATTGCGAGAAATATCACTTGTATCTTACCTTCCCAGCGGGTAATGATGTGTTAACGACTGGGTCGGGTCCGGGGGAATCACTCTCTCCCACTGAAGATGTCTCACGACTCCTCGCCTCGTGGCTGGACTGTTCAGAACTCATCGACTCTACTTCCGCATCACCTAGGTATACAATTAGAACCGTTACATATCACACGTATGATTATTTTTCATAATTATGATTATTATATATTACATCTATGGTTTTATTCCCACGAAATTTGCACGATATAAACACTTTTTAGTACTTAACACGTTTACATTACATTTGCACACAGCTCATATTTGAACTTCAATAAATATATTAAAAAATAAGCGCTACAATTTTATGATACTTATACATTATAGCAGACTTGCACATAAACGCCCCCACAACATCTATAGTGTCATATTATGTGCCACGGTTGTCCTTTACTAAGGAGTCCCGTGTCCTTGTTCGTTGTATTACCTCATAAAAAAAACTTATTTTTCAGGGTACCCAAGGGTAAAAACGAAAGCCTATTAATAAAACTCCGCTGTCCGTCTATTTGTTTGTCTGTCTGTTTGTCTTTCATCAAACTGTAATTTATTAACCGTGATAGTTAAAAGTTTAAATTTTCACAGATGATATAACAACGAATGAATAATCGGGTGATGAGATCGTCACATCCCTATCCAAAAATACATACATATTAATGTCGTTAATGTTAGCCATTTTACATTTAATACATAAAAAGGACATCGCTACTCTATATAAAAAACTAGCTGACCCGGCCACGCGTTGCTGTGGCTCGGTAACTATAGATTAAATTAATATTTTACTCATCGAAATAGTGA
>DVZL01007199.1:0-10881 GCA_018236625.1 Lasaia peninsularis | reverse complement strand
GACCCGGGAATTGAACCCGGGACCCCACGTGGCTAACGGTCTTAACAGGCGACACCTGTACCGTTACACCACAGAGTACTAGGGCAAGGTTCAAAATTAAGAATAAACAACTTGTAATTATCATATAAATATTTAGAAAATTATTGGTATGAGTTTTTCTTATTTTACCGGGGTTAATAATTATTAAGGATCCGCACCCAAAATATATCAACGTGACCCTACTACGAAATCTTGTAAGTACTTGTCCTTCTGTCTGTCACCAGACTGTATTTCGTGAATCGCAAGAGCTAGAATTTCAAAATTTTCTCACATGATACCTATATATTTCTCAATAGAAATTTGCTTCAATAAGCAACAAGTCCGACTCACACTTGTCAGGTTTTTTATAACGTTATTAACAGTGGCAAAAAGTCGTCTATTACAATTAAATTAAGTATACTTAGGTATAGTTCAAAAATAATTAAGAAAATTATTAAAAAATTAAAAAGAACCAACTAGGTATTGTACTCTAAACAATTAAAAAATAATTATTGAAATAAAATAACTCTCTTGGGATTTATGTGTAGTCTAACATATAAAATACACAATGAACACAAAAATTCGCATAATAACGCCTGATTCTATCAATTAGGTGTATAATATTTCTATATTCATTCATTTTCTACGTAATTGCGACGACACAGCCCCAGTCGGTTTCTGTTATGACGACATACGAGACATAGCAATAACCGCCTTAAAAGATTAATGATCCTGGTTATTACTTTTGGTAATATTAGGTAATATACATACTTGTTTCTTTAGGATTCTGAGTACTTCCAACGGTATAAGCTAATTACTTCCGACAGCTGCAACCGTATTTTGGAGTTATTTATTCCTAATATTTGTTTATACACCCCCTCCCATTAGAGGTCAAATACTGAAAAATTCCTCCACCTGTATTATCTTCCTCCACCTGTATTATCTTCCTCCATAGCTTTGACTGAGCGTGACGTACCTGCAACATCTATGGTGTCTTTAAGCCATGGTTGTCACTTACCATCAGTAGACCCTTGTGCTTGGTCGCTGTCTTATCTCATGAAAAAATAACAAATTTCAATACAAAATTTCATCTATCTTTGAATCAAATTTAATTAAAATCGTGTCAGTCGTCTATCAGACGCGGACGAACAGAAAGAGACATAATTATTTTCGAAATTATAAAATAAGTATTTTTTATTTTCTTTTATTATATGAGTACAATGTTAAATAAATTAATTTATTGTAAAAATATACTATTTATTGTTTTTGTCACAAGCATATAAATATCCGGATGAAAAGTAATATAAAAGAGTAAAGATTATACGCTTGATTATAAAATAACACTAATATTCGCGTCAACTTTTAATTTATGATTGTTTTATTGTCATACGCTGGAGTCATCTCAGCCATATTTTAACAATTTCCATATAAATTTACAATAATTATTAGCCATTAAAATTCTGCAAGCATTTTATTGCATATGTAACATGAGAACTGTTTTTAGGGTACCGTATTTCTGGTAGAAAACTCTAAAGTAGATGGCTTTGAATAAACTTCTACGAGGTGAGATGAAATAAAATAAACCAGAATATTTTTAGGTGTTGATTAAAGCCAGGGCTGGAATAGCCCTTCATAATGTCCTTTTCTGAAATCTTAACACATTATTTACTACGCTCACAGTTAACAAAACAATAATTATATTTTTATTCACCCGAATTGAAATCCGAATCGCCAACAAATTATAGACCAACGAGGTTTTTTAATATATTCAATTTGAGCTCATTAATCTATGCTAGGGGTGTTTCATAGGAATCCAACCCAAGGAGCTTTATTACAGTCAAGCAAATATATAAAATACCTAAATCCAGTGCCGTATTGCGTACAGAACCCAATTCAATGTCAAAATAATTAAACTTTATAAAATTTAATGGTTCAGATAGTTTATTGACCTTTCAAATCTGAGAGCTTTTTGAATAAAAGAGATAATTAAATAACTGACCAGAGCTCAAGTTACGCCGGTCAACATAATTTAAGTATTTACATATTTTATAAAAATATATAGTAAACAAGTTGTAGGTATTTCACATGACACATGACGTGTCCTCTTAACAACCAAATGTGCAGGCACTTCTTTAACATACAATATGTCTTTAACAAAATCCATCCATATTCACATAAAAAATATATATTTTTTAGTAGGTTCCCATTCTTTTGCTTACGCATTATGGTAAAATAAAATACCATTTTTTAGCTTCTTGTAGGATATTCCTGGTTAAAATCAAAACTCCGTTTCAACAATATCAGAAACATATTCGATTAAAGGAAAAAGTGTAGTGTCGTTTGCGTTTGCTGGCGTAAGCTTATAGTTAAAAATATAATCAATGGAACTATCGATAGATCAAGTTATATAATATGGTTATTGTAGCTATCAATAATATTCGAATGTTCATGACTAAGATTTTGTTTATTACGTGGAGCGACGCCGTGTCAGAATAATTTATAGATGTCTTGCATCTTTGTTACTGGCCATCGAGAGCTTATGTAATAAATAATGTCTTGAACGTTTTGATATTATTAGAAATAAAATAATTAAATAAAACCCTGATAAAGTCACGGGCACAGTTAGTTGACCCATATACATATGTATTGATAGAATCAGGCGTTACTTTGCGAAAATCCATAGTCGAAATAAATAAATTAATTTGCAAATTTGAACTAGCAATTTTTTTTGGAGACGGGTTTGTTACAACACTTATAACTCGAGATCTGCTGGACCAATTTTTAATATTTTTTGATTTCGTTGGATTTGTCTCCGCCTATATATACATCTTAAAACAATGAACATTCGATGAGTATATTATAACAATGAAAGATGAAAGTTTAATAAGCGTTTCGTAGAAATGCATTTTATGTAAACTTTTTAAACTGGGTGAATAAACTGTTGTCTGTATTTTTTTTAAATCAATCAAAAGTGCATTAAGCATATGTATACATAGAAGTTCCCCAAATATTTATAACTCAAGAGCGGCTGAACCGATTTGGCTAAAATTTTGTGAGGAGGTGGCTTGTAACTAGGAGACGGACGTAGGACTTTTATCCAATTTTGTTCCGTTCCGTTCTCACGAAACTTTGTGAGGATATCGGGTGGGATTGAGAATCGGCCAACACCTTTTTTCATACTCCTGAGTACGGGCGGTACGAAGTTCGCCGGGACAGCTAGTTATTAAGAAAGTAGGTACTTTTGATACCTAAAAAATGTGTAATACCTATAGTGCTGAGTTCCAAAACAGTTAAATGTGTAGGTAAATCTTTTAGAATAGATAATAATTTATCAAGTTAAATGACCTTTTTTCATAGTTTTTTGTTAATTAATATAAAATACAATCGTTAACATAATATTTTTTTTGTATAAGACAGCAAACAGGCATACGGGTCTCCCGATGGTAAGAGACAACCGTGGCCTATAGACACCATAGATGTTGTAGAAGCGCCGCTATTCTGTGGTCGGGCTGTTAGACCTTATGTGCAAGTCTACCGGCTACTCTACCCTCCAGACCGGAACACGACTATGTACTATGTCATTATACCGGCAAGAATGCGTAAGAAGGTGGATAACTACCCAGGCAAGTTCTTGTATAGCATTCTACTACTAGTGGTCTTGTTGAGAGTAACCCAGTAACTTTTGCTCGCCTCTTCCGCTGCTGTCTGGTTTTAAGGTGGTGGTTATTTTACGCAAGGGACCTGAACCTACACGGGAGAAAACCTACTACACAAAACCACCATTGCACTATGTTTAACACTCCGTGATTTGCTTTCAATTATTGAATTCGGATATATTCAATAAAAGTACAAAAGAAAACCTAAATACACCAAAAAGCATTGCCAAGCATCCAAATATTCCAGCGCTCAGTGTTCTTGCTCGCAAAGGGTAAATGTGTAGATAAAATCGAAACCATATCGATAAACCTCCGGGTTATATCCACATCTCTAGCTTCCTAAGTGATAGGGTTGGCACTTAGAATTTTTTTTCTATAGTAATAAAAAAATACATATTATGTGTCAATATTTATTAATATTTTCAGAATCGAATCTAACTTATCACTAAGCGTAATTCATTCCTGAAACATTTACGCAGCGAAAAAAAATACAAAAAAGAATAATTTAAAATACTTTTAAATGGCAAGGGCAAAGCAGATGAATTTTCTGATGGTAAGAAATACGCAATGACTAAAAACAACCATGACAGCGAGTGTACGTTGTCAATATTATGTTGGAGTATTTTTCATCTCTCACAATTAAGTTTACGAAATATTTTGCCCGCAAAAATAGAGACACTTAGTGGACAGAAAGGCCGGCAGGCGGTAAAGATGTATCTTAACCTAAAGTATTTCTACTTTTGATGATTGTAAGCGCATATTATAATAAACTAGGTATTGTGGATTCCGTAACGTTTTCTAAAAGATCAGTCCAGTGTTCTTTAAACGAGTTCTTCGGTCTTATATTTGACTCTGGATAACTAACCTCTTCATCGAGTTCTTATTTCTAGAGATGTGAAAGAATAACTATGGGATCCACAGCTTTACCTATACCTATCGCCATAACGACAATGCCGGTAAGGGTAGCCGGTAGACCTGCACACCATGCCTAACACCCCGGCCACAGGACAGCGACGCACCCACAACAACAGCTGTGATGTCTATAGACCACGATTGTCTCTTACCAACAGGAGAGCTACGTGCTTGTTCGCTTCCTTATTCCGTAAAAAAAATATTCTTCAAAATATTAGAATTGACTTTGTGTTGCCAGCCCTAGTTGAAATAGATAAAGGAAATTGCACATACCCCTATTCTCCGATATAACATCAGCACTTAACTAAATTATGAATCGTCAGACTAATACAGATACCTTTCGATATTGTACAAGAATGTCTCCTTTATTTTAAACTCACTTGGTATTGCATCCGGTTTTCGTTTTATATATGACTATATTTTTTGCAAATAGAGTATATGTTATGAACATTTATAGCCCAGACAAAATCGGTCTCAATATATGCAATTCAAAAACTACTCTCCTGAGAGTCTGACCCTTGAAATAACAAAGGATCTCCATCCCGCTGGTGGAACTTGAAAATATTGTGATTATTGTTTTTATTTTAGCACTTTTACCTCATTTTTAATGTACCGTATCTAAAGGGTAAAAACGCTTACTATTACTAAGACTCCACTGTCCATCCATCTGTCTATCTGTCACCAGTATGTATCTAATGAAATTTTCATTGATGTTGTATTTCTGTTGCCGCTTTAATAACAAACAGTAAAAATAGAATAAAGTAACCATCTAAATGGGCCACCATAAAACAAACGTATTTTTTGCTGACCCGCGGACGATGTATCGGGAAACTAAGTTGTTTCCCGACTACCAACAGATGTCGCTATAGATCAATATATAATACTTCGATAATTTAATATTATTCATGTGAGTACAAAATCGACGCTAAAAATGAACCATGCAAGCAATGTAATAATTATATAATGTTTCTAAAATATTTAAAACGCTACTTTTTCGCTATTTTTATACGTAATGGATATGGTACGGTACCCTTCTTGCACGAGTCCAACTCGTAATCGCTGGTGTTTTGAATAAGTGCCGTATAAAGTAAATCCAATTTCAGATATTATTGTTTTGAGAAAAAAACTTAAGACAAGAAATCGCCCTGCCCGGGAATCAAAGCCGGAATCTTGTGCGTCAAGGTCGGACACCGTCTGTTCTCGTCCACTGAGGCGATTATCCAGTTTTATTATATGGATATAGAAGTGTGTTATTTATTCTATGTAAGCTGGCGAACGTCAGGTCGTAGGTTAGTGGTATAATGAAGGTTAACTTAGCTAGAACCGATAACCCGGGACCTCCTGTAATTACCGCTCCGAACATCAGGACGTCATTAGTCTTATGCACGATGTTACTGGTGGAATATACTCATTAAGCCAAACTTTCTTATATGTTATAAACCAACTTCAAATAGGAGAAGTTTTGTATCTATACTTGTTGTGTATGTTTGTTACGCGATCATTCGCGATCGTTGTTGAAATGTAAACAAACAAAAGACCTAGACGTCATGATAATCAACCTAAAATAGGTTTTTTTTGCAGTTTTACTGCGTTTAATCATTACAGATTCTTATGTATGCAAATAAATAAAAGTAAAAATCGATCTATAATATCGAAATACTATACCTAATATAAAAATTATGAAAGTATATACATATATGAAACTTTCTGGGGGCACGACAGTGCCCCTACAAAGACAAGCCAAGCGAAGCTCTAGGCAACTATATAACATTTTTCGAAACATCATTTTTTTGGTTAAACCTTCAGTTGAGATAGCTGATGTATTAGAAAGTGAATTGAGCAAAGCCATAGGAAACACTATATATTATTTTTAAACTAATAGGTGCATTTTAAAATATACTCATGTACACTTTATTGAATAAAAAAATAATATAAAGAAATATGAACATAATATAATGAAAGCGTACTTAGTTACCGAAATTAAAGTAATTTAACAAAATACAATTTTATTGTTTTAATTCTACTCACATTCTTTTAATTACTTGCTTGGAAATTGTTTCAATTTTAAGTTTATAAATGTAATTTATTTCTCGTAAGTGATTTATATTTTTGATCTTCGAGGAATAATAAATGTCTTAAGCCATAAGCCATGTTTAAATATAAAATCATGAAAAGCTGTACAAACACAACTCTTTCATGATTTTATTTTTAAACATGGTTTATCTTAAATTATTCTCAAAAAATTAAAATAGCTTTTCCGGATCGTTTATAACTCAAAACTAACTTGAAGCTACTGCATAATATGTGTCGATTTGATCATGTTTTTTTTTTGTAATTTATACTTCTGCTACAGCACTTTATTTTATACACGAAAAAATTAAAATGGTAGGTTTAGTATACATTCTAAGGGATTTTTAAGAAATTGCAGTAATAATGAAAGAAACAGAAAATTTTTAAACGCAGTTAATTATCAAATCCGATGCATAACTAAGCGTTTGAATAAATGGTCAGAAAAATGTAAAAAAACTACGTTTCAATATCATTTAAAACGTATTTCTCTTGTTTTCTTTGATATTTCAGAAAACCCTGAACCAATTTGCCTTAAAATTGTTTTGGGACTACACTAAGCTGCGGCCTATCTTACAAAATAAGAATCTTGAAATTATGTTTGGAACTGGTATTGAAATAAGAAACATATACTCGACTATTTTTTTTCGTTCATGAAACGTATATATTTCTATCCTCTTATCGATTTTTATTATTATCTATAAATAATTTTTTTTTTCAAAATAAAATAGGCACTAAATGTATTTTGCTTGCAGTACCTATGCGTAGTAAGAAAAAAGCTGATCAAAGTATAAAATTTAAATATTGCAAATTAGGTACAACACCAAATTACTCTAATAATTCTTAAGCTTCCAAAACATCGCGATGTTTTCCTAACAAGTTGCCGTCTTTGTCCGTCAGCCTGTAATCTAGAGCTTCTCTGGAACAGTAATTACAGAGGAGACTTTATTATTAAAAGGGATTTTTAAAGAAAAATAATGAAGGTCTTATCTCTTAAAGATTTATATCTGAAATGATGTAGACACACTATCAAAGATTCTAAAATCAATAATGTTATTTAAAATTGAATTCTATTATTTGTGAATTATACTCGGTCTTTTTTAAATTATATCAAAATAATTAAAATTTTATTATTATATCATATAGGCTAATATTTTTTTGGTGATATTTAAAATATCAATACTACAATAACATTTATGTGAGACCAATTTCGAAGTACACTTAACACAGAATATTCTCTTGTTCCATCTTTAGCTTATTAAATCATAAGAAAACAAATGAATACTTCTGTCAATTTTTTCAATTTCCTGACTGTTTTTTTTAACAAATCATTTTTTTTACATACTTATACGTTTTTCTGGTATGCAACGAGACTTAATTTCAAAATAGGTTAAACAAAATAATGAATTATTTCAAAAATTATCACTTTAAAATGATATAATCAAACTGCCATAGATCTCAAAGCCGAGAACAAAAGAACAAAAGTTTAGAGAACTAATTATCACTCAATTTGCGAAACACATTAATTAATATCAGATAAGAGCATGTCTATCTTAATTTACATAAGTCTTCGCTACGCTAGCCCGCATTCAAGTCCATGTTAATTAATTGTATAAAGGCTTTTAATTAGTTTAGTATCGCTAAGGAATGATCAAACAAACTTGGAGAAATGTGGAGAATACTCAGGAAGTGCCCATTAATACTTCCTGAGTTAGAATTTTTTTTTTGTAAAAAAATACTAGGGTACCTTTTTTATCCATTTGGATACACAACGCTAAATACAACCGCCACAAGTCTATCGACACCGTAGATATTAGAGAGGTGACACTTTCCTATGGTTATAGTGTTTAGCTTAAAATGCATGACTATCGGCTGCCTTAGTAAGGCGGATCTCATACTGCCGCCGCATCCGCTCCGGTTTAGCGCCACAGAATCTGTATGCGGCTGCGGAGTTGCGGAACTGCACTACCGTCCGGGCACGAATCGCCGCATACGCTAGTGATATTTGAACGTTGAGGCGAGTAGAGAGTAGAACAGTAGAATAGAATATCACACGAACACTGTATGCCTCACATCTCATATTCCAAATTGGCGGCCGGCTTTCTGTTTCGAAGATAAATTTATTTAAGGCGAGATCTATTGTACAAGCGTCCTTTCTTTTAAAAAATGCGTACGTTACAGCGGAATTCAGTGTGGCATACCCACAGACCACATACGTCTGTGGGCATACCCCACGGAGCGCGCGCCGCATCACCGCATGGAGACGCGGCGACAGTGTGTTATACCGTGCGGTTTTTGTATACAAATCAAGATTTTTCAGTACTAAGTTAAAATCCGCATCACCGCACACCGCAGCGATGTGCGATGCAGTGTGATATGAGCCTAAGGCAGCCTTACTCTCCGGACCAAATCATATGTACCTTAAGTATATAGAGAAAATATAAAGCGAAAATATCTGAGCGTTTGCAATAAATAGGCAAAACTACTTCTGGTCTATATTATTTATAAGAAGAAATTCCAACACGTGTTGGCGATAAAACTTATATCAATCTATTAATATTCATAATCAACGACGTTATTGCAGTTAAACTTGTCCAGATTCCTCCACATTCATTTATTCTTCATATAAGACGCCGGTTTTGAAGATATATATGTGACATATAATATGCTCATCATAGTTGTAATCCGAATACGAATAGAATACTTAGACTTAAAAGGCAATTTAATATTCCAGTCTCGGATGGACAATCAAAAACTTTAAATGTTCTTTTTAGTTTTAATACAAAAATATATAAATCATTAGAGAACAATACAAGCAACTAGTCACACCTAGTTACAAAAGACATTTAACAATAACAAATACGTACAAACAACAATGACCAGCACTCGAAACACCAATAAAGCGTTAGAAAAACTAGGAGACACCTCAAGTGCCATTGTGGTGCCACTATTGTTGTGCAGTAAAATGTAAAAATCACTTAGCAGTTTCTCTGAATGTGGAAATAGGGTTGTCACAACTTAAAATAAAATTAGCTACTGTTCTGTAACCAATTTTAAAAACTTGTTAATAATCCTGACAGCTATTTAAAACTAGATACCGTAGAAGGTCATTACCAAGGTAAGGATCCACCGCTTTTCCTATTCCTGCCGCCAGTGCCATAATGACAGTATCAGTTCCAATCTGGAGCCGGGTCAGGTAGACCTTAGACTTGTATATTAGGCAAATTTACTGGTGGTATTTGTTGTTCTCGGTTGCTTCGTACTATAAGGAGGACTATTTGCTTGTTTCCCACTTAATCACATAAAAACATACAAAACTTCATAACAAAACATATAAGTAGCTACAACTTTTTAAAAATAAAAATCTCTTTTTTATTTAAAAATAAAAAATGTAAGATTTACGAAGGAAAAGATAAAAAAATCAGTGAGGTATTAAAAATTACCTTCAAGTCTCACAGGAAGTTTTATTGTTGTAAAAGACGAAAATTTAGCCTGTTCATTTATTATCAAATTGAATTCTTTAATATTAACGAAATATGGACTTTGTAATATATTATATGTAATATATGTAATATATTATGTAACTGTTTTCTACATTTAAAAGTTTTTAATTTTGATTTTTATAACATAATAAAGCAAGCATGGTATGCAATGAAAACTAATATGATGGTGTTATAAGAAAATATCTATGTGTACTGTGTATTTCTTACATACTATATTATGCCTTAATTTATATGTTTTTCTTGACAAAGGTTCAACGACTCATTTGTAAAGAAAAACTAAACGAACTTTAACAGATTTTTCAATTTCCATTCTTTAAAATTCAATTTCCAAATTTTAAAATCCACTAAGTGGCAACCCTATAACCCAACAGCTCCTTTGTAGGTGAAACAATTTATAGAAAGCGTGCTTGTGTTCATTCATGTTTTATTGCCTTCTCTCATCAGGCCCTCGCTAATGAGGATGTGTTAATAGGGCCTTCCTGGTTACACAGGTAGGGTTGGATGCATGAAGAGTTTGAGGGCCACCTGATATTTAAGCTAGTTATCATTATACAGAGTCTGGAAGAAATACTCTCTAGAACTTATTTCTCCAAGAAATAATATCATTTTAACGATATCAGGAGAAAGAAAAAGACGCGCTTATATGTGTACTAGCTGTCCGCCCGCGGCTTCGCCCGCGTAAATTATTTTAATAATACAGACAACTTTCAAAGGGCAGACATTTT
>DVZL01007198.1:0-10883 GCA_018236625.1 Lasaia peninsularis | reverse complement strand
ACACGAAACGACACTTTTCACTGCCAGATATCACAAATATCTACTGATGCACATTATTCAACGTTTTGTGGTAAAAACCCCACCATTTTTGCAAATAAAACACCAATAAAACCAATAAAAACACCATTTTTGAAAAATAATATCTCACGGTGATCCACTCCGTTCCGCGTTCCCACCAAAAGTCTTGGTGCATATATACTTCTGCCTAACCTTTCGGGGATATAAGCATGATGATATTTATTTTTACAAAAATATTTTTTTATTGAAATATAAATACTATTTAAATTTTCATAATCTACTTTCTATTCTTTTTTTAAATGTATTTATAGCTTTTTTTACATTTCTCCAAAAAATATGTCATTACTCTGTTACACGTCTATAAAAAAAACTTGCTTTCAAAATTGCCGGTTGACAGACAGAGAAGATAATATATATATTCTCTATATTCTGTTGTCGCTATAAAAACAGATACTAAAAACCGAATTAAATTAATATATATATAAAAGAGTAAAGGAATAAAATAAATATATAAATGCACCCATACAACAAACATGTTTTTTTTTTTTTTTATTGATAAGTAGCTGTGGTCGCGACTTCGTCCGCGTTTTTTTAATTATTTTTTTAACACATTTCTAAAATAAAATTCTAAAATAAAAGTAGCCTAAGTCGTTCTTTATTACATTATCTGTCTGCCAGTGAAAGCTCCGTCAAAATCGGTTCAGCCGTTTCGGTAAATTAGCGGGTACTAACAGACATACAAAAATTCTAAAAAATACTGTTTTGGTATTTTTTATTTCATACAGACACTTCGATTTTATTTATTTGTATAGATGGCATGAAGTCTTTTGTGTGCGAGTCCGACTCGTGCTTGACCGGTTTTTGTGTTCACTTTAAGAGTCTTTTGTATCTTAGGCTCATCCGTTCTTGGCGACAACGTGGCTATCATTGCCCAAAGCGTAGGGTCGTTTTAAGGCGGTCAATGAAAAAAAAATATCAACAATAGCCATCCATAGTAGACTTGATTTGCAAACAGTACCATTTTGGTAATAATAAAATAATAGTAACTGATCGACTGATATTTTAATTATTTTATTTATTCCAAAAATTTGATTACCTGTTATCAATATTAATCTTCTTGTCAAGATTCTCCAAAACCGGTGTGTTTGTATGAAGAGAATGTGGAGGAAGCCAAGTATGTAGAAATCAACACTTGGCAATCTATATTCTCTGCCTACCTTGCAAGGGACCTGGCGTTAATATATGTCTGTTTTATGTTAACGAGTTGTGAATAAACAAATTAGCCAAACTGCGATTACCGTTTACCTCTATGCAGTTTCCGCAGTCTCCAAGATTAAATTAACTTTTTTATGGTATAAGACAGCGAATAAACACACTTTCCCCTGATGGTAAGAGACAACCTTAGCCTATAGTAACCATAGATGTTATAGGAGAGCCGCTTGCCCTGTGGTCAATCTGTTAGACCTTATGTGCAAGTCTGCCGGACACGACAATGTCATTATGGCCAAACTGTGGCTAGGCTATTATTATTAGCTAATCAACAATAACCGTTCGATTGGTCAAATAATAACAGGATAAAAAAATATCTGAATAGTCCATTCACTGGCTGTCCCATTGTCCCATCCCGCCCCGTGTCACCTGTGCTGAATGAACGGAAAAATTTATGTGTACATTTTTTCCCCGTGCTTTTTTTGTCGGTGGCAATACTATATTTCACCTGGAACAATTATCATTGTTTTTGACACCTTCGCACAGAGCGGTTACTTAATGTTCAAAGACTCCTTTGTGTGTAAGGTTTTATTACCTTGGGCTTTGTTTTTTTAAATTCCACCGGTGATTTTAACAAACGCAAGACCTACATCGAGCATCGTCTATAAAGGAACGCACCGTTAACACATTTGGTGTTTTTTAGACGATGTGAATTTCATACCACTAGAAAATCAAGTCATAGATTTTTAATATGCTTTTTCAGTATTTATTTTAATTATTTAGTAATCTAGAGAAAGAAGGAAATATTGTTTAATGGGCTAAATTAATAAACATTTCTTTAATTAAAATTTAATTAAGTACCACAAACGACAAATAAAAATAGCTTATTAAATTAAATAATTACAAAATTAAAAACAATTATGTAATAATAAGTGTAGCTGTAACATGAGTCCATCAATGGGGAATAACTCAGTTTTCCCCATTTGGCAGCTACAGCTATTGAGAATTGGCAACATCATACAAAAAAAAATTATGACATCTGTTGTAAAATTGATAGAGATGAATTAAATTATGTATTTTTGCAAACTGCCTGCCACTCGCGAAACATAACATTACCTAAAACCTACTCCTTTCCGTAACAGTGTTTCAGATAAAATGAAAAATAAAAAAAGACACTATAAAACTGTATTAAGAAACCTATTTCCTCAGCAATATTCACTGGACTGGTCCATCCTCGGCTTTGTTAATGTGGTTCCATTGTAAATAAAAAAATGTAAAAAAAAAGTTTTTTATATTTCCAATTCATTTATAATGATGTCGTCTAACGTTGATTCATATATTTAATAAAATGGGACAAAAAATATCCCAATTACAAACGTCTAAATTTTAATGAAAAATATACATGATTTATTGCAATTATTGAAAATGTGGTATTACGAGTACGTAGAGGGAGTGTGAGATTTAGGAGATTTAATTTCACTAACAATTTACGACTGATCATAAATAATCTATCCAACATCGACTCCATGCCTTTGTCCCCTTTTTTAACCATTAAAAATCCTATCAATGACTTCTATAACAATAAAATCAATAGTAGCAAATAACATACCTCCATCTCTTTCCAACTTGCAGAAAACTAATGAATAAAATAAATAGCATTAGATATGGCGATATAAAAAATATATAATGGCAACACGCGTTACAAATTTCAATAAATAAGCAAATAAATTGCGTTTCGATATATGTGCCTTTGTTAGTGTGAAGGTTATATTGATTTATATGAATATTCATATTAGTTTCAATTTTTCAATATGGCTAACGTTATGTTAATGGGATTTTTTATTATTAATCAATAAAATGCGGAACGTTGATGATTGTCGAACTATTGGAACTATTATGGCTTTATTGGGTTAAATTAATAAAAAAATCGGAATAAACTCATGTCAAGCTTTTCGAAACAGACGAGTATCATCATTAACATTTCTACTTAGACAAGATGGTAGTTTTGAGAAGACGTCCATTTTGGTTCTAGCTCTTTATGACAATAGTTACTTTTGTCACTAACATCTGACCGTGACAAGGTAGTTTTGTGGCAACATACCCAGTTCAGTACCACAATTTTAAAATTGCCTATAATGACACTTTTGAGTTTTAGTCTAAAGAATTACGTAAGTTTGAGATTTACGATCCCAGCTTTGATTTTTAATTTATATTAAACAATAGATATACACATCAGCTTATTAGAAAATCAGTCCTTTGGATTCACTTGAAACATTTCACGTTCTTATAAGAAACGCCAATTCTATTACGGATCCTTTATATAAAAAGTATGAGTAATTAAAAAAGTACTGAATTAAACACTTTTTTACTTTGATTCTAATTCAACCCATAGGTATTTAATCAAAATTCATACATTTATTAAAGCGCATAAGTGGTGTTCCATAAGGATCAAATTTAGGGCCTATATTTTTCTTTATCTTCTTTTATGAATGTTTCCTTGTAAAAGTTTACAAGTGTGAAAACACATCAGATTTAACTCTATAAATCATTGTTTATCATTTTTTGTAACTGTAATTCCTTGCATCTGAGTATGAAAAATTTTTCTTTTGACTTGACTAAATTTTGCACTTTCGCATTGACATTTCTAATGTCGATTCTACAAATGTATTAAAGACATCAAGCCAACAATGACTTTTACCGTTTATGAATTCCAGAAACGGAATTTGCATATAAAATTTAAAAGTGCATGCCTATAAATCTGTGCGAGACGATAGGATGCGCTGTGCAGTGCCATGTCTAGAAACGATTCGTCGCTGAACAAACAACCTTTTTAAATGCTACCTAACTTGTCTTTTTTATATCGCCATTTGAATATTTCCATCGTTTGGTTAAGGTTCATGACACGACGCGGCACGGGCATCACGTGAGAGATATTTATAAAAGAAAACCAGTGTATTGCCGATACAGCGTTATTTCCAATTTAATGATTGCTAATACCAAATCGGCCCTGTCGGCACGTCAGTCGATCGACGTTTATTATCGTTTCGCATCACCGGATTATTTGATTGATACAGGAGCTTGAAGACATAAAAATAAATAACCGAAATAGAAATGCCAGTAATTAAACTCAAGATATACTTAACATTGATTTTCCAAATAAATATTATCACGCCCATATCCTTGGAGTGGTCAGAGGTACATATGCATCTACTACTATCCGAAGATATTACGTTTCAAGAACAGGTGACAAGTATATTGGGCAAAAATCCACTATCAGGCAATGTTATATTCTTCACTCACTTAGAATCACTTATGAGTTTGAAAAAACTTTTAGAATAAATTTACCGAACCCCGGATCTTGTGCGTCAAAATCAGATACCGACTAATCTCAACTAAGTTAGATTTATAAATGTATGTGGTAATTATTAATTTTCATTCTTTACATTATTTTACATACGTTTATATACTATCTATCTTTTTTTAAACCAATATTTGAATGAGTCGACATAAATCACTCCCATTGCTTATATACAGTCACGGAAAGAGGGGTGTTTTATGTTAAATATGTCTAATAGTGTGCCTCTCTAACTATGACATCGCAGCTCCTTAAGGAACCGACCAATTGCGATGCGGTTTTTTTAAAGAAAATATTATTGATGTCGTTATTACGTGCAATTTGCTGAAATCTTCCCGTGCTTTTAATGTAATTCACAAATTTATTAGTTGAAAAAAATATATTTGGTAGAATGTTCATATATTTATGAAACACTAATTTATGACGGATAGTCTGATTATAGTATACAGTCGGATAGACTTCCTCCTATTAATTTCCCGATACTTGGAATAGTAGGCTCTGGGGACCATACTATTCCAAGTATCAGTGGGTATTTTTTTTCCAAATGAAATCATTACACAACAAGCAATGTACACAAAACGAATCTACGTTCACAGCACTAACAGTAAAATAAATTGCCCACAAACCGGTCTATATTTAGCCAGCAGTTGAATATAAAGTGTCTGTCGTCTAGTAAAATGCGTACGTAATTCCTAGAAAGTGATTCACGAATGAATGATTGAATATGATAAATCTTTGGGAGTACGTTCAAATTTTCCACGCACGTACTCAATTCGCAAATAATATGGCGACGTGAAGCTGCAAACTTTTGCCATCATTATGTCTAGACTAAACGCATCAATAACTGAAAACTATCTTTCCATAGATCGATCTTTAAACGTTATAATTTTTTTAATATAGAATTCATTTGTGATCATCAGGATAGATACTGTTTGCTTTTATCTTTTTTCAAAGTGGTAACATAGACACAAAGAAAAAAAGTCTTAAGATTTCAGTCGCGATTTGTTAATAATATTTAACAAAAACGTAAACTTTTTACTATCAAAGATTAACCAGTATTTGTTTCTTTGTCTTTCTATAAAAAAAACCTTAAAAACTAATATAATTTTTAATGAATATTCTTATTTTTACAAATGATATAATTAATTCATAACGTATGTCAACTTCATTGGTATGTCATCTATTTTACACAATTTATTGAACATAAATAAGGCTTCACTAGTAATGATTTCGCGTTTAGCAATTCAATAATTTTTAATGCTGTTCACACAGAATCTAGTAACTGTCATCGTCAGCTGTCAATGTCATTTCCTCCATTATTACAGCTTGTCTAAGGACCATAAAAATTAAGACATATGTAAAATATACCATATTGTGCTTTAATAATAATTCTTATTTTGAGTAGTTCACTTCCTATTTTTTTCTTTCTAAAATCATATCACATAAATCGTTTTTCATAAATCACAAGACACCCCTCATCCATTAACGAGTAGCTACTAGAATATTTAATCACAAACTTTAAATCAAACCACATCGCATATAAACATGGTAAAAAAAAAACATAATCAGTGTTGAAAAAACGTCCATGCAAATGTCACCACGCTACTCCGCTCATTACAACGCCATAAAAACATAACAACACTCATTACGCGCACAATTAAAAAAAACTGCCCTTGCACTGAGCAATTGTAACTAAAACCGCTTACGCACCCATGGAGTTTGTTTTCTATAAAAAATCAAACTGAGGGCGCCTACGTCTTATGCAAAAAACTCCTTACGTATTCACCCTCGTGAATTCTATTTTTAATGAAAGCTCGTTTTTTTAGCACTCGACGCAGTTGTTTTGACGTATTGCAATCTAGCCACTAATTGCTTTTTCCTCCTTGGGGTGAGTTCTCGCGAAATTACATTTTATTAATTGAATATTATTAATGATACTTCCTCCGGCGATCAATCTTTAATGACGTTTTTATTCCTCTAAGAGTGACGCAACTCATCTCCTCCAGAACACTCCCGAGTTCATTTTTTCTCTCAAACGACCGAGATCGATGTTAATTACGTATCTAATGGCTGCCGTGATACACTTCCATTAATAATACGTCGGAGGACATCCTCGGTTCCTTCAAGATTTAATAACCATGCCTCTTATGAGTTTTATACATGTTTTTTATATTCAAAAGCATAGTAAGAGTGTTTTGAATATACATTTTTAAACAATTAAAACTTAGTATTTTTTGTTAAATTTGTGAATATAATAGTAAAAAATAAAATCAAATTACGTATAAAAACTCATAAACGGGAAACAAAAAATGGCATCGTCACATTTGTGAAACAATTATGCATACAGGAGTAAATATTAAAATGGAACAGCTTTAGCTGACTTAATTGTAATACAAAATAGTTATTAGAGAAGCAGACAAGCGAAACAAAACGTCTCATTATAATACAGTACTTCACACGAATGACTTTGATCCAGAACTTTCGACAGCTGCCACGTGGATCGCGGGCGCTAAATGTCAAAATGGGTTATCTGTGCGTTAGATAAACAAACCGTGATTCGTTTCCGAACGTATAAATTGTAGTTTATTGTTCTCCACCGTTATTATAACTGCTTTTTATTAAATCATTTTATTATAATAACGTTTTTTTTTCGCATTGGATTCGCGTCCGTATAATTTCTTTTGTTGCGAACGCTGACATTGTTTCTTTTTGTATTTTTTATTGCGTCGCAGTGTTGCCATCGTATGCCAGTGATTTATTCTCCCTTTAAAAACAACACCCGTGCGAGTTACGATTAGCTGGGAAACATAATATCTAATTACTATGAGCCGGCACGTACGGACATAACTCGCGGTTCCTTCGCCGTTGTGGTTTATGGAATTGGATACTCATATTTTGGTAGTTTTTGGTAATTTCATTATATTTATAGCGGGAATCTCTTCGTATTACTTACACGTTTTGTGTCATTTAATATGTGTATCAGGGTTACTAAATATTCATTTCTCGAGCTATAATTTACTACTGTTTGTTGTTTTGAGACGCAGCAAGTGTACCAATTACTGTGACAGTGATATTTGAATAGGATGATATATTATTATATTATAACTAGATTTGCGCGTGACATTTTTCCGACTTGTAATACTTATCGTAAAAACCTGTTTTTATTGCAGTCTGTTATAAACTAACCTATATCCATCCTCAAGGTCAACTTTATCTCTGTACTAAATTTCATCAAAACTAATTCAGTGGTTTAGGCGTGAAAGCGTAACAGACAGACAGAGTTACTTTCGCATTAATAATATTAGTAGGGATAACGTATTTATATTACTATATCAGGATTTATAAGATATGAGTTATGATATTAACTCCTGAACATCTATAACTGGACCATATAGAGTATCATTTCAGTAGCACGTAAGAGTCACCCATAAGTGATATTAGTCATTAAAAGCAAGACGTTTGATGGTAGAGTGCTGTGCAACTACTTGCCCGTGTAAAGATTCATCGCCGTACCTGTTCCTGTCGCGCAGTGCCGGAAAGTAAGATAATAATATAGCTAGACTTCCACATTGCACCTACAACGATAGCATGTACACTGTATAGGCTGTAGTTGTCTCTCACCATCAGGGTACCATCATTTCATCTATTTCAATTACCATCTCGATTCACCCGGTTTTATTCGTTTTATAGATGAATCGTTTAACTTTAAAATAATTACAGAACAGTTCTGAAACTTGAGAAAACTACATAACTAGTAACTACAGTAGGAGATTATCATAGAAAAACTCCTTATTTACCATCAAATCCCAAAAATACCACCCAAAAAGTTGTCACATCCATCTCCTTCGGGATTATCAGATGGTGGTAATTCCAAATTCAATCATCTCAAACAAAGGACGTCTCTCGGGCGCCTAAATGGCGTTTTTTTAATCGGATATTATAATTAATGTTCCCTTTGTCGCACACTGACGCACCCCGCGCGAACAATGGGACTGCTGATAAAAAGATATATATAATATATGTATATATTCTCCTATACTAAGAAGGCTACCTGCCTAATAAAGCAGGAATCACTTGAATGGAGCTTTATTTGATTATCTTTTTAGGGTTCCTTTACGCTGTAGGGAATTCTGAAACCATTGTTTCTAATGATGTTTTAAATAGTCTATAGTATTATCAAAGTTGGATCCCTAACTTAATATATTTAATAAGGAAATCTACTATAAAATAGATGAATATATGTACATCATTTCGACTTATGATCAGGGGTGCTATTTTCAAATAATCACCTAGTGATTTTAATGTCATTTATGATAAATTACTCGATTCGTTTGTCAAATTGGAGTGGTTTCAAAACGTCCAGTGAATAGAAAACAATTTAAATGTGTCGGTAAGTTTTAATTTTACTAACTTTTACTCTTTATGTCGAATATTTACTTATTATAAATAATCTGCTTTTTATTTATTACTGCTTTATATTTATTACCATTATCCTTAATTATAAATTGCCGTTTTGAATGAAAAATCTAAGATTTTTGCCCACAAGTTTCGCAAAGCGCAAATGTTGAACGTGCGTGTATTTATCCAACTTACCCTTCGTTTGTCCGAACCCTTCTCATCCCAAAAAAACGCTAATAGTTATACACACACGTATAGTTAGTATTTTTTACTTGTGGGTATAAGGAGTAAGCAATAAAAAAATGCATTATATCACTACGGCCTCCCCTCATTATGTGACGGGAGGGTCTTGCGGTAGTGTGTGTGACGGTTTTTTATTTGAGTCTTTGCGAATATTTATATTTGCACACATTTAAAGAAGTCTGTGTTTAAGTTTAGGATTCTAGAATATTTGTCACGCTCACATCCCTGACATAGTAGGCAGAGGAATGTTAAATCACTCTAGCTGTGCCCGAGACTTTGTCTGTCTTTTTATTTAATTATTTAATACATTTCTAAAATATTATACTGAAATAAGAGTAGCCTAAGCCGGTTCTTATTAAATTAGCTGTCTGCCAGTGAAAGTCACGTCAAAATTGGTCCAGTCATTTCAGAGATGAGTGGATACAAAGAGATAGACAGACAGACAATAAATACCGTTTCGGTAATAAGGTACATATACCAAAACAGTGTTTTTTAAAGTTTTTGTATTTCTGTTTATACCCACTAATCTCTAAAACGACTGGGCCAATTTTGATTGGACTTTCACGTAGACAGCTAATTTAATAATTAGGCTATTTTATTTTAGAATTTTAGTTTGGAAATCTATAAAATAAAAACGCGAAAGGAGTCTCGGCCACAGCTAGTATGCAATAAACATACTGTACAAGCATACAGATTTTTTATATTAATAGTAATGAGTAGGTACTATTTTGGGAAATTTTTACGGCAATCTTATTAACCGTTATATATGTATAGTTTTCTTCAAATGTCAAGTCCCAGTTCTTAACTCTCAATGCCAATATTTGACGAGCATCCTACTCGATACCTTTAATAAGTTTTTTCTTAGAAACGCTGTTTTTAAACATTGTTCTATCAATATCCTTTGATTTTCAACTTTGACTTTCAACGTATTCAACAAACTAATATAGATATTCACGATAACCTTTTTTAATTTAATAAAAAATGTATTTCTTTACATACTACTATTTACACGAAACTTATTATTGAAATGACGATATCAAGATTGTCTTCAAAATCTCCGAGATATAACAAATACGCCAGTTTATACACGGAGCAATTCTTATCAGACCGAACGAAACCCAAAAGGAAAACTATGGGCAATTTAAAATTAAGAACAATTTGAATATACATTAGAAACCTCATTGGTACATGACAATCTAGATTCCTTGGCATAATTCCAATAAATATTTTTTATTAACTTATAATACTTATATAAATATACCCTCTTTTTAATTTAGTCGCTTAAAAAGTAGTCTATATTTTATTCTGATATATATTGTAAGATTTCATTAAAATCCATTCAGTAGTTTTTACGTAAAAGGGTAACAAACATCTATACATAGATGCATCCATACTTACAAACTTTCGCGTTTATAGTAGGTTTAAAATGGATGTGTAGGGTAGTAGTAAGTTTATATAAAACAACTAGCTGACCCGGCGCACTTCATACCGCCTTAGCGTAGCAATGATGCACTATTTTCCACGTTTCCGAACAAATGATGCTCGAATTTAATTAAGTAACTACGTTTCCGAACAAACGATGATCTTTCAATATAGTCTATGGCTGTGAATGACATTGACATTCGTTACGCGCGTTTTTTAAAATATGCAAAATTAAATG
>DVZL01007197.1:0-10883 GCA_018236625.1 Lasaia peninsularis | reverse complement strand
AGACCTACCTTTTCTAAATCCATATTGATTATTTTTTAACAAATCAAATTTAAGTAAGTAACCATAAAGTTTTTCATACATAATTTTTTCAAAAATCTTGGAAATTACAGGAATTTAAGTTATTGCTCTATAATTTTCATATCACTTATACCTCCTTTCATAAACAATGGCTTGGCAATTGATATTTTTAAACGTTCAGGATATTTTCCTTCCAAAAATGATAAATTAATTATATGATAAAGAGGTTTTGATATCACACTAGCAACATTTTTTAATATTGTTGTACTTATATTGTCATAGCCTGTCGCTCTGGAGCTTTTCAGATACTGTATGACCTTAATTACATCATGTTCATCTACTGGTGTCAAAACATGGTTTTATCATGATTAGACAATTTATTGGTTATGATACAAGTGGAAGTGCACTGATTCTTAGTATGAGATTTAGTCTGGTTTATAAAGAACTCATTAAAGCTATTACAAATTGGTTGAGCATCAGTATAGACCAAGTTATTTATTTTCTATTTCTTCTTTATACATTTTATTTTGAAATGAACTTTTAATTATATCCCATGAAGCTTTGCATCTATTTAAGGATTGTACAATATACTTCAAGGAAGCCTCTTTTTGAGAGTCTAATATACATTTAGATATTATTTTTTTATAGCGCATATAAAAATTTTTAATTCCCTTTTTGTTATTTTGGGAATACCGATAATTTAAATATAACTGACGTTTTACTTTAAGAGACCTTTAGATAGACATTTGTTTTTTATTGGCTTATTGGAAATTTTAATTTGAATTTTTGGAAAACATAAATCATAAAATAATGTCAAAGTATCATGGAGTTCATTGAAAGCTTCCTCAAAAGAATTTCATTATAACTTCAAGATGGCACAGTCATAAAACTTTTTAATATTTTCTTTTCCAAAAATATGCTTTGTTTCAAACCAGAAATTACGCTTTGGTTTATAGTTTGATACTGGTTTAATATCTACCCATATACTTTATACAGTTTCATGGTCAGATAAACCAAGAAAATGAATTTCAGAACAAACATTATCTAGATTACTAGCAATTACATGTAAACATGCATGTTTCCTAGTAAGTTTTTGAATATGGTGATATAAATTATTAAAATACTTGCTAAGTTTTTATGAGTATTATTACACTGTAAGAGATCTATATTCGAATCTCCACATAGAACGAATTTCTTTTTAGATCTTTTCATGATATTTTCCAACAATAATTCTAATTTATTAAGAAATATTTTTACATTTGAACTAGGAGTGCGGAATATACTATTAAGTTATAATTTAATGTTAATGTTAATGTTATAATTTAGTATTTCTACTGCACATATCTCAAAAGAGTATGGTATGTGTATTTATAAATCAAGAGCTTTATATTGAAGATCCTTACTCACTAATATACAGGTACCACCATGACGTTGTTCATTTCTAGAGAAATAAAAAGCCGTATGATATCCATCAAGTCTAAAATTCTGTTCACAATCCTTTTTCAAATAAGTTTCAGAAAGGCAAATGAGATCTATTTTTCCTTTTGAATCTTCAAGCTCACTAATAGCAGCTTGAAGAAAATCACGTTTACTTAATGCACCAGCTATGTTTTGATGCAGTAGTGTGAATTTGTTAACGAAAAAACTGGTTATTATTCATTATATCTCTTGAATTATTATTAGTGGTTGTTAGCCTAAAATAGTAAGGTACCTTATTTTAGTGTAGTGTCAGGTATTAATTTCTGCTTTTTATAATTTAGAATAGATTCTTTTTGTATATTAAAATAATAAGGTATAGTTCTTTATCTAAAACTCTTACAACTTATTCTTGTACAACCATTTAATCTATCAGACACAATTTTTTTCTTTTAAATTCAGCAAATGTTATTTTTAGTTTTTCTAATTGTGAATTCTGGTTACAACTTAATTTGGCGGATAAACTATAAGGGAAATATAAACATTTATTTTTATATTCCTGATAATCTATTTCATATTTTAACTTATTATACAAACACTCAACTTAAGATTTATGTAGTTGTTTTCTAATATTTTTTGGGGGTTACGCCTTTTTTTAAAAGGAACACGTTTACTAGTCTCAGTTTCCTGTTGAAGTAAAATTTTGGTGCTTTGAACGTGACAACCCTAAGCTAATAATTTCTCTAAAGAATGTTTTTGTCGTTTTAAAGCCTTGCTTTTGATCCTTGGGGTAGAAATCTTAACATTATTCCGCGGACTAGTATTATTTTTAGGTGTACACGTCGCCACCTGCTTCTAGAACGAAATACTTTTACTTTGTTCCTCATTAATTTTCCGTAAGGAGTTATTTTTCAAAATTTAATTTTCGATCTGCCGATGAGCACTTTCAAGCTGATTTTTTAGTAAATTGACTTCATCGTGCAACTCTTTTGCTTGATTTTCACTAACAGTAGACAAATCCGGTAAGCTTCGGGCTAAATAATCTCTCACTCATTAGACATGTACGGTTCTTTTTCCTGACTGTTAAGTTGCTGAAGTTGATCATTTCAAAATCTACAATTTCAAACGTAGGATTTATTTTGATTTGGTTTACATTTGATTTTTTAAATTTAAACTTTCTATAGAACCGAGTAACGGTCGGTATGACGATTTTACGCTTTTAAATATTCACTATTAATCACTTTTAACTAAATTCTATATTATTACTTTATTAATTACTGGTGAGTATGTTGCGTTTTTTCAACGACATTTTAACCGTCGTGGGTTTTTTCATAATTTAATTTTGTTTTTTGTATCATCGTATTACGTTCATCAAAGCCTAAATTAGTGAAGGCAAAAGGTAACACGACATACATGGACTGTTAGGCGGTACAAAGTTTGCCGGGTCAGCTAGTAAAAACATACATTTATTAAAAAGTATTAATATAATAATATTTCTTCAGCAATAAAGACTACACGTTATTTTTTTGGGCCATATCTAAATTACATGCACATTGCCTATTGTGAAGCGGGTTCGAAAAACTATCTAAATCGGCTATACTCTAAGTGTGTTCCGCGGAACCCTAGGGTTCCGTGATATCTCTGTCGGGGTTCCGCAAGAATTTACATTATTAAAAAAATTGGCTTCCATTTGCAATTTACGAAATTTCTATAACTTGTTTTATGATGGAGATATAATTTAAGATACGTTTTTTATTTTTCCTGAACAATTTCAATTTTCCTATAACCGGATTATTCGCGGGTGGCGTCGATTTATTTATTTATTTGTATTTGTAGAAACATGTGTTACAATAGCTCATAAGTTCGATGCGCGCATCTTTTGAAAAGTATTCTCTTTTAGAAATGTCATCAGACACAAGTATGGAGTCACTGTTCAAAACGACGCCTCTCAATGATTTTTGCTGCAGAATCCAAGATGAATATGCAACGCTTGGCCAAATGGCTTTGGATATTCTTCTCCCATTCCCAACTACATATTTGTGCGAAACAGGATTCTCTACCATCGCAGCCACGAAACCAAAATATCGCAATAGACTGGACGCCAAAGCTGATATGAGACTCCAATTTTCTTCTATCAAACCCGATATCAACCAATTGAGACAAATAAAAAACAGTTTCATACCTCCCACTAGTTACATTTTGTCTTTTTTAATGTTTTCTATTATTGTCCTTGCCAAGTGGTGAAGTAAATAATAATTAGTAACTGTTACATTGTACTTTTGTTATGCTGATTTATAAAATGTACATTTATAAAAACAATTATTTTATTGTAGGGTTCCATCAAGTATTTTGCTTCCCAAAAGGGTTCCGTCATTTAAAAAGTTTGAGAACCACTGATCTAAATGATGACCACGACCATTCTGCCAAGAAAGAACCGAACAAAAAAGAAAAGGATTACAATATTTATTTCAAAAAGAAACGCGATTCTCTGATCATCATCTGAATTCGCATTCTATAGCACAAAAAATGAGGTAAAAAAAGTTTTGCCATTTAAAAAATCTGCGTTATATGCCATAAAATCATAAAAATAGCACTATGGCCATCTGCGAGGATATTACGATTTGCCTTGTTGTTTTTGTGATAATATGTCAATTTCTCATAATATCTTCATACATTTTTTTCGAAAAAAAAATCCTTTTTAGCACTTTATCAACTCGGTTGCATATTTGAACATAGTAATGGGTAAAAAATACATATCCAGAAAAAAAAGATAGTTAAAATTGGATATTAATTAATAAGTCCTTGAAGGTCGATTTTTAGCCCACAGTGCGGCGTGTCTTGGTTCGGATGGGAGTGTAAGGTAGCCGCTATACTTGCACGTTAGGCCTCACACCCCGACAACACCTATGGTGTCTAAAGGCCACAGTTGTATTTTACCATCAAGAGAGCTTAATCACTGTTCTATTCTGTGTTAAAAAATAACGAAAGCACAAATCTCTAGTTTAAGTAAACAGAAATTGAAGACTCATTTACATTATTTCGTTTTGGTGTATAATAAATTGTAAGTAGACGTATAGCCAATATGCTGACTGACCGGTGCGGGAGTGCGCCCGACGGGCGGCGGCGCGGAACCGCCAGTCGAGCACGGTGCCGGAGCGGTGCACGGCGTCCAGCCGCAGCAGCGCCAGCCGCCCGGGCAGCGCCGCCGCCACCACGCGCCGCCCCCCGCCCACCGCGCGCACGTGCGTCACGCCGCACCCCTCCTCGCTCTCCGCCCCGCCGCCGAACCACCACACGCACTGCACACACACACACGCACAGCGATACTCTGTACTGTACTCGATGAGAACGACTTTCCAATGGTTTCATGTATCAAATATTTTTCATATTGTGGGACCGTTTCGGCCGCTTTTACTATAACAATTCTAGCGACCGCCGCGAGTAGAATTAGCCCTCTTCACCGACGACACGGCTCTGTACTCGTCCCACCGTAACATGAAAACTATAACCAAAAACCTCCAGGAGGCGGCCACCCTCCTGGGGAAATGGTTAAAGAAGTGGCGTATAGAAGTAAATCCCGATAAGAGCACAGTGATGTTATTCAGTCGCGGTACTCCAGATAGTCCCCGCAGAAGACCCGGCACAGTCACCTTGTTCGGAAGAACTATCCCATGGGAACGAGAAGTCAAGTACCTAGGAGTAGTTCTAAATAAAACATTGTCATTTAAACCCCACATAGATCGTGCCACAAAAAAGGCTAAGTTCGTTCTTAGACAACTTTACTATCTTATAAACAAAAACAGTAAAATGTCCCTTAGAAATAAGGTGACACTTTACAAAACATGTATCCGTCCAGTACTGGCGTACTCGAGCGTAGCATTCGCGCACACGTATCCGACCCATTTAAAACGACTACAAGTCGTTCAAAATAAATTCATGCGTACTGCTACCGATCTCAACAAATAAATGAAATTGGTCTGTATGTAATATTAAAATAACCGCTTTTTACTAAATTCATATGTGTGTGTACAAGTTACTACATATACCAAAGTAGTATTTAGAATTTTTGTCTGTCTAGCCGGACTGATTTTGACGGGACTTTCACTAGCACACAGCTGATGAGGAACGGAAGAGGCTACTTTTATTTTAGAAATGTACACAAAAAAATAATAAATAAAAACGCGGACGAAGTCGAGGGCTCAGCTAATTATTTTATAAATATAATATGTATATAAAAAGTGTCTAAATATCTAATAGAACTACCTATCACTGTTCTTTACATTTCAGTGATATAGTTAACAGTTATCATAACAGTAACTTTTCAATTCCAGGATAAAAGGACACCTCTTTCTATATCCCTGTCAAAAGCAATTGATTACGTTTCGCCTTGGCATTTATTGAAATTCACTACAATCAAGAACATCACACTGCACCAGAACAAAGTATTGTCTAAGTTGGGACTTATATATTTTATATATCTTTTTATATATTCCGGACTGGAATTTACTATTACATTTCTGACACATCATACATTTGGATACACGGCGATGCAGCAAGGAAAAATGTTTTTAGTTATAGGTAAGTTACAACAATTGGAGTAATAACTAACTTTTTACCACAATAATAACTATATTTTTAAGGTCATCCAACGCTTGCAAATTCTTCAACCACATAATATGGAGCGTCGTGGACGTGCTCATCTCTGGCAGAGGCTTCTTGATAACACCTCCTTGTGACCGCATCTGGCATAGAGTGTATTGATTCGTCGATGTGCAGACACTTTTCAATAGGCTCAATATTTTGGCGTTGCGTAGGAATATTGGTTCACATACTGTTTAACGTTTAATAAAGAATGCGTTGATGTTTTTAGTTTAAACACCTTCGCTGAGTTTCACGTTCAAATATCGCATTAGCTTAAAGTATCAAGTGGATACGACATAGGAACTTTTAAGAAAACTTCGGTTAGTCCTGACGTTGCAGGTGTTTGCGGGCTATGGTGATCACTTACCTTCAGGTGACTGTCTTAGTCTTGTCTTCTATAAAAAAATGTCAATCAGTAAGTGAAATAAAGTTAACATTTGAAGTAATTTCCAATTAGATAGAGATACGCCCCTAAAATGTAAGCGACTTTGTATTTAACGGCTTCGCACGGATGTACTACCTTCCCCTTGAATCACTATCTATTTAAGAAAATCGCATTAAAATCCGTTGCGTATTTTTAAAGATTTAAGGATACATAGTTATACAGGGACAGAGAAAACGAATTTGTTTTATACTATGTAGTGAAGAGCTTTATTACTTCTTATCAATAACGATTATTTCATTTCGGTATGAAACAAGGTCAGTCATATTTAATGTCTATTTTGTCATTCGATAAATTTGAATTATGTTACCATTTTTTAATATTTTTTAACAATGCAGATTCAATTCCATGGTGATGATGATTATGATGACTATTCTTAGTTTTATTTGTATGATATTTTAATTGGTTTTGATGGTAAGAAATATACACGTAAATACCTATATATAGCTTGAGGCGGGGATGTTGTGAACTAAGCTACCCTGAAACTAGTCCACAAAGTTCATAGGTTCACGGTAATTCTATGAGTCGGGGGCTTATTAATATTTCATCATTTTTTAATCACCTTAAAATCGTCTTGAGTTTTTACAAAATTTTTAATTTTGCTTTTTTTTTCCTCTATTTTTGCATTTATTATCAACTTTTATATTTACTTATTTTAACTGAAAATCAGCTTCTACATTCCAAGTTCTATATTATCGTCGATGTTTTCAGGAATTTTTATAGTTAATTTGAAATCTATGCGATTAGAACTTGTACCCCTTTTAAGAAGAAAACTAGCCTATGCGATGTTACAGGATGTTAAAATTCATCTCCGTGCAAACACCTGGATCCGTTCGCCCGTTTTATGTGATCCATTATATATTTCTATTGAAAATTTTTAGTAATGAGACCAATGTTAGGACTAGTTGGTTCACTTTCATTGCATGGACAAAATCAGCGATTTGATGCAATGAAAGTGAATTTCTTTAGAGATAGCCCTTATTCTTATTTAACACTAGCTGTGCCCGTGACTTCGTGTCAACGTTTTTATTAAGTTATTTTATACATTTCTGAAATAAAAGTAGCCTAATCCGTTCCCTATTACATCAGCGGTCTGCCAGCCGTTTCAGTGATTAGTGGGTACAAACAGACAGACAAAAATTCTAAAAAATACTATTTTGGTATGTGTACCTTTTAAACATAAATATGCATTTATTAAAAAGTGGTTATTTTAATTCTATATAGGTAAAGACACTCCAATTTTATTTATTTGTATAGATGTCAAACATATTATCTCTCAATAACTATAGCTAAGATCTGTAAAAGGTAGTGAAGGTAATAAATAAACATTTTTGAATTTACAATAATATTATCAATCATGAAAGTATTTTTACTAATATTATTAAAAACACTCGAGGGATCTCAACAGGAGTCTTATATTTGTATGTGTTATTTAATTTAAAGAATATATAGTTGTCATGAGATGAGTTATCTATTAAATAAATTAAAATAAATATCATTACGCCCATATCCCCGAAAGGTGAGACAGAGGTACTTACATGTGCACCCACGATAAGTTGACGATACCTATATTCGTTACATTTCCCATGACGTGACAAATTGCAAGTCTGTCGCTATATCGATGACAAATCCAATGCCAGGCAACGTTATATTTTTTAGATTAATTAAAAAAACTTATAATTACAAGTTACCCTTCCGCGAATTTAAACCGGAACGTGTGCGTAAAGTCGCACACCGACTCCTCTCGAACAATACTACTCCACAGCGATCGATTCTAACTAAAATAATAAGTTATCGGAGTTTTGTATCTTTGTTTGAAAGCCTTAACCTCTTACGATATCAGTCAGATTTGCAATATTTTTGTACTCGCTGTGTTATTCGGAGAACTACAGAAAAATATTACTATCTGCTTATAGGGAGTTAGGGACCTTAAAATAATTAATCGCTAACTTCTTACGACGGAGCGAATTAGTGAGCAGAAGTAAAATATATTACTTACGCGTTTTCAGGTGTTATCATGGCAGTTCTTCAAGGTGGTGCAGTTCGGAGGATTGAGACAAAAGGGGCAGAAACAGCAGCGAGAGCCGCTCTGGCGCTCACTCCCGTTTCCTTTGCGTGCGTCGCGTTCGCAGCTTCTGAGCACCCGCCACTGCTGTCTGCTCTCGCATGGCTCTGGTCTGGACTCGTCTTATTCGCAATATGTACGCATTTTTACTTTTACTCTATCTTGATAACACATGAGGGAATCACAGCTGTTATAAAATATGACAGTTACAAATGTTATGTTCTTATTTGTCAACGTGACAAAGAAATTGCGTTACAATTACTCAAAATATGGTGTTAGTAAAAACAAAAAGTATAATATGCCTTCTCCGCTTTTTGTTGAAAAGTCTACTTCTACAAACTTGAGAGATAATTAAGTAAAATGTTTTATAATATAAAATAAAAAAAAATAGTTTAATAGTTTTATTGTAAAACTAAAAATATTGCTGATAAATGTAGGTACCAAAAGCTAAAAAATAATTTAATGGATATGGTCATGGTTACCATCATTCAGTCATGGTTACCATCACGGAATAGATAAATAAGGTTGGAAAAGAAATTGTTCGCACTTTGTATTAAAACCAATGTCGCCATTTTGTCTCCCACCACTAGAATTCACTATATACACGACCTAATAAATACACTAATTACGCACACTAAACAAAATTACGCTTGCTGTTTATTGGTTCACAACATTATACTATACCCAATAAGTGACTTACGCTCACATGCAAGAAATTTTTAAATACGCTAGGGATTGAATATGTCGATAATTTAGACAAAATTTTAACTATTTCCAAAAGTTGTTGATCAACTTTTTCTTACCCGTGTTACTTAATGTTATGAAATGGATCAATTTATTGCTTAAAATTGTTTGAAAAAATAATTGTGGTGGGTTGATTTTGTGGGGATCCAATTATTTCTCTTCGGTCATATTAACCCATTGTTCAAGGATGTCAATGTTCTTTGAGAATCTAAAGTAAAATAAGACAAGACATATAATAAAAAACGGTACTAGTTTTATACAAAATAGAACTTGCTTGCGATATTTTCAAATGTTCGTTTTAATATTCATAGTAAGAACAAGACATGGAGTCGTATTAAATTTATTTACAAAAAAAATTACTTTTAAACTATTTTATCGGCTTAAATGTGATAAGAAATTCCTTCTAGCCTCATATTTGATGTCTGGCTTTTATTTTTATAAGTTATTACAGCGCAACTCGGCATTTTAATACAATTTCAAGAGATGTTTACTGCGGCATGTTCCAAAAAAATACTAAAATAATAAATTTGTAATTTTGTTGAAGTATGATCGTTTAACACTACTTGCAGCGCGCCTGCCCCGCCTACATTTCCTTTCCAACCTTATTTATCTATTCCGTGGTTACCATCATACAGTCATGGTTACCATATACATACATTGCTACATTTTCAAAATGTCAATATTCATATATACCTACATTGTTGACAAAAATACAATGTATTTATAGATTATTGTATTATGTACGTTTACATATCGTCGTATATATAGAAATGTAAAAAAATAAATAAATAAAAACGCGGACGAAGTCTCGGGCATAGCTAGTATTTGTATCAAACAATGTAACCCGCAGGGGGTACCTTCCTAAAATTATTAAGTATCCAGGTTTTTTAAAATTATTATAATTGAGAATTTACATTGAGAGAAATAGCTTCATATCAAATACCATCATACTTTTTAAAACTGACCAACATCAAACAAATATTATTAATAAATTTTTTTTTTCTCTTTGTATGTTTTAAATAAAACTTGTGTTAGTTATTACTAACTAGAAATTTCTGAAAAATCTGCTTAAGATAAATAACGAAAATATATATACCAGAAATAAATGACATCAAACTCCCCGCCGCTATTTTGTTTTTACACAAAATTATATTTCTTTGAATCTCAATCTATTGTATGAAATGTCATTTGCGCAAAAATAAATATCTATACCTACCCAACTTGAAACAAAAGACACAATGGCAATTTTAAAATATTAAAAGAACAAAACATTTACAAAAACAAAAAAACCGAGAAGGCGGTTACTTTGTCGCTAGTCTGAGTAAGTACAATATTAATGATTTATCGTCTCCTTTGTTTTATTGCCGCAGCACATGAAAAGAAAAAGACATGGGAAAAAAATACCTTCACGCCATTATCCCCGTAGAAGTAGGCAGAAGTGTGCTAATGTATTCACGATTCCTAAGTCCAGATATGCTAGAACACCCACGATTAGCCAAGGTACTAGGGCCCTGATGTGATAGGTGACAAGCCTGTCGCCACTTCGGGGGACATTCC
>DVZL01007196.1:0-10884 GCA_018236625.1 Lasaia peninsularis | reverse complement strand
AGAGGCTTACCATCCTAACCTCCGGTTGGCAATGCACCATTTCCACCTTTGGTGTTTATAGGCGACGTGTATTTCTTACCACCAGGAAATCCGTCTGCTTGTTTGCCTTCCATTACCATAAAAAAAACAAAAAAATTGTTGCAAAAATTCCGTCGCAAAAACCGTGGACGAAAGCGCGGGTACAATTTATGTTTTTAACATTTGCATTGTGTCACTTATTATGTTTTATAAAATTTGCTGGTCCAAATCCTGTTCACGGTGAAATAAGTTTTCTTTGTAATAATTTCTCTCGAGCTCATGAGAAGTGGGCAAATTAAAATGCCATATGACTTTTGTAACTAATGTTTTTAATTTAGAGAAAAAGCAAAGAGGCAAAACACTTAGGCTGTATGTAAAAGCGCGGGAAAAGAGCGCTTTATGTAAGATGAGTGGCTTAGCGAGCGAAATGCCCTGGTTCCCTCAACTCGTCGCAAAATACCGTCCAAATTTTTACGTATTATGGCTTTGCGTATAAAGAACGATGGCAGCTTTCGTAAATTTATGTTTTACGGGGCCATCCGTGTTTTTTGAATGGCGCTTTTAATGTCAAAGACTGGCATCTAAAATTTACAAATATGGGAGATATTTTTTTTGACTCAAATTGATCGTATTTTGATTTTATTAATCACTAGACCGCAGGTATATGAAATAGCGTATTATCTATAGGAAACAATACATTTTATTGCCTTTGGCCTAAAAGTTTTATAAATAGAGTTATTTAATGTTATTTTTATTTTTTCTTACGGAATACACAAATATTATTGTTATAATTATTTGCGTATTTTATTGATTACAATTAATAACTGACAAATTGGTCGCTTAATAATCAATATAAGCTAAAAGGTAAAAAAATAATTATTAGAAAAATCAGTCCAGCCGTTCTCGAGTTTTAGCGCTACTAACGAACAGAAATTGATTTTATATAGATAAGAAGAGAAATTTTCTTTATTCTTTAGCGTCTTCGGCAAGCTACATGGATTGACAAAGTCGTCGCTCGCGACCAAGCTCAACTATTTGTCAATGTAACCCATGACATAGTGCAGTCCATATTACAGTGATAAGACTGTCGTAAATTATACAACGGTCTGCTCAGTGTCATACTAACTGCACTCTATTGTGTTTCGTTGTATGAACCTCGATCCAGACACATCAGTGCAATATTTGCGACGTACTTCATCAGTGACGTACATAACAACTGATTTGTTCACACAGGTCCATGCTGGAAACGGACCTTTGACCTGCCTCATTGTAATATAAACATGGATGCCAAATGCAAAATAATATAGATAGATGAAGGCCACGATAAATCTACGGCCTAATTAGATAACTAATGAGTAGAAACGTATAGCCCCTCAGGGGACATGTTGCATACATGTCCCCTGAGGGGCTATATGTTCCTACGTGTCCTTGATATCAACATCTCTGATACGTTCCGGTCACTGCATAGTTTTGTGTGGATTTTAATGTGGAAAAGCTTTAAAGCGTGATCAGCGTTTTCTTGGTTTAGGGATGTGATAAACCTAACGCCTGTTCGTGGAATTATCTTGCTAGGCTATTATACTTAAAGTGAATTACACTCATGAAGTTGCAGTAATATCTGGAGACTACACTCCTAAAATGACGGCGATATTAAACATTTTATAGGGCTAGCTGTCTCGCTCTCACAGGGCCAGTTTTGTCAAGCTTGGAAAGAGTTATCAATATTATATATTCGGGACAGATCGTTGTTAGGGGCGTAATCTCAAGATGTTACTTTTGGCTTCTTGATAACGATAGTTATACTAACCGTTTGTATTATTTGTATTGACTATTTCATTTAAATAACGTAAATTACCTTGGTTTTGGGTTTCAGATGTAGACTGGAGCTCCGATTCTCCCAAATGCGCATTGTGCATGCTCTCGTTGAAAGCCAATCGCTGTGTCATAGCATTTTTTTCGAAAATACCAGCTGAAATAAAAAAAAAAAACATTAATCAACATTATAGTTATGGAGGGTATAGGTAAGGAGTAACATCTCATATAGGAGAAAAACTAAAAAAGTTTCCAGCTATTGCTATAAATAACAGTTCAAAAACCTTCCAGATTGGCACTAGTATATTAGTAAAGGGTATGGTATGAAGTATTGTGTGAACGTAGCAATTATTGTAAATGAATTGAAAGTAGGTACGCAGAGTTATAAAACCCTGTAGCTAATGTGGCGCCACCCTTATTTATGCATTTTGACGGACATTTTTACATAACATAGATGTTCCTCCTTACCTATAACCCTCCATAATTATAGTCAATAGTCAATAGTCAATATTTTTTTTCAAAATAGGACCACTTTGAGTTCTCTTATTGATTGCAACTTTTTTGCAACTTTTTACAAAGAAATAATTTTGAGCTGAATTACCTTAAAACTATCATTGTAATATTAATAATCGGAGAAGAGGTTTAATCAATTATTTTTGTGATATTAGTCAATAATTAATAAATTAATAGAGTCAGGCGTTACTTTGCGGAAATCCATAGTCAAACAAAAAATTAATCAATCAATTTGCCAATTTCGCGAAAACTGTCAATAAGTTATAGACAGATGAAGTACGTTATATTGTATTATAAATCATTTTAGTCCTAAACCTTATCAGTTTCTTGTTTGGAATACCCGATCTAGATTTCCTCAAGACGTTTTAATTTATTTTTATACAATATAAATAAAAATAGAATAGAATAATTCTTTATTGTGCACCAAAAAATAGAAAATAGACACAAAGGCAACCCTATCGCAAAGTCAGCGATCTCTTCCAGGCAACCTTATGGTATGTAACAAAAGTCAATGAAATATTATGTAAAAGTACTATAGACTTAAATAATCTAACACGATATTGGAATATTTAATATAATTTATATAATGCGCAGTTACATAAACTTATGCATAAGATTTATCTTTGGACTCCGTAAATTATTCCGTCGGAATACCGGGCGAAGCTTCAGTGGCTACCAATTAAGCGTCGTCGTTACCTCCATACTTTGTCTTTGTTATTTAGTGTTCTCTTTAATCCGAAAACACCAAATTATCTTAAAGAAAGGTTTGAGTTTTGCAGTGGGGGTGTTAGAAATCTAAGATGTACCCAGGATCTCTCACTTCGTGTACCCGCTCAACACAGTTACTACTATCATCTGTCTTATACTTGTAAAGCCATAAGATTGTGGAATGGACTTCCTATGCACATTAGGGAGGCACAATCACTTGCGATTTTTAAGAAACTGTTGAAAGCCCATTATCAGAATTCATCATGAGTTTTCATATAGTGATAGTAGGTAGGTATGTGTATTTATTATTGTATTTGTTTATATATTTGAGTAAGTATGTGTGTATTTATTTTATTGCTGTTACACTTGTTATATGTATTGTATATCTAGACTTTTAACACCAATGCCCTAATTTATACATTTTATTTCCGTGTCCATGTTTTGCAAGGGTTGTCTGGCAGAGATCGTACTTAGCGATAAGACCGCTTTTGCATACCAATTAATATAAGCTTATCTATCATAAGAATAATAATTTGTTATCCTAAATGTACTTGTATTGGTGTAAAATAAAGTTTTCATTCATTTATTCATTCATAAATAAATTAATTAAACATACATACATAAAGATGTTACAATATTAGTGTTTGTTACAATGTTTCGCCATACCAGTCGGCATACTATCTTTCATATTATTTACTATCTACTCGACCCGGCTTCGGCTTGTTAGTTTGTACTTGACATAACGAAAGAAGCGCCACCTAGCGGGTCCAATTGTATTTTTCAAAAACCATCGGAACATCCATATAAAATTTCAACCAATCGGTTCGGCCATTTAGAAGTTATGTCAAATAGATAAGTATAATAATAATTTTTAGTACCCGTTCTCCCATTACTCGTTTTCTCGTAGGAATGAAGAATTTTCCCGCGGTAAAAAGTAGCCTATGTTCATCAAGGATAATGTCGGCTTCTAATGGTAAAATAGTTTTTTAAATCGGTCCAGCAGTTGCGGAGACTATTCAATACAAACAAACAAACCATACAATCAAATATTTCCTCTTTATAATATTGGCATGGATACACAAAAATCTATTTTTATATTGTTATTATTATTAATTATTAAATTACACAAAGTCAATTTTTAAAAAGTATTATATCAAATTAAAATAACATTTCAAATTAAAAATTCAAATTTAAATATTTTTATTATTAGTATTTAAATGTCATTTAAGAATAAATAAAATTAAATTAGCTTGATTATAACCTATAAAAAATTATAATAATATTATGTAATAAATTTATGGTGTCAACAGGTAGTGATCAAAGTTAGAATTTTAAATGCTATAAAATATTTGCTATTGACTCAAACTAGACATTAATTATTTTCATTATTCCTTTTATTTTTTGTCAGCAAAGTATTCATGGCATGATTTTAACCTGAACTACCGAAATGGAAGTCCGAGGCGCTAATAATAGTACACTATGATACAATTTTTAATAATAATCCTTACTGACGAAGCGTTATAATAAAAAAAGCACATTGGATTTTAAAGCACTCTTGCAAAGAAAAGTATATTTTTTTAATAATAAATCACATCACCAACCAACTTCACTAAAATGGCGCGAACGGTGAAGTACGGTGATTTGTTGTTTTATTTTTTCGCGCGGCGTAGGTAATCACAAAGAAATTTTTTAAACAGCCTATATTTAAAGAGTTTTTTGAATATTTTCGTAATCACGATTTTATTAGAGAAAAATAATTTCATAATTTAACTAGAAAATTTATTGAATAAAACCATAATTTTGTAATTGAAATTCTTTGCTCGTATTATGAAAAAAAAACAAATAAACTCCATAAGGGCCCGTACATACTAATGCCTACATTTAAATAACATACTGACAGTAACACACACTAAAGTTACTCCGGTAAGTACCACCACCTATAATTATTGTTTCAATACGGCAGGATTTGATAGTGTTCATGGAGCTGAAGGTACGATCTGGAGATGACACTCCTAACAAAAACCTGTTCCGAATACATAGTATTACTCTCTCTGGACTGACCATATCTTTTTTAGAGTTCCATACTTAAAATGTTAAAATCGGAATCCTGTTACTAAGACTCGGCTGTTCATCTGTCCGTCTGCTTGTCTGTCTGTCTGTCACCAGACTGTATCTCATGAGCCATGATAGCTAGACAGTTGAAATTTTCACATATGATGTATTCATTTTGCCACTATAATAACGAATACTAATAACACAAGAAAATAAATACATAAAGATGCCCACATGCACCAAACTTAACTTTACGTTTTTATAGATAATGGTAAGAAACCCGACGTGCGTAAGGCCAATTCTTGTGAAATCACAAACTTAAAAAAGTCGGTCTTGTGAGAGCCAAGATAGTCGGCCCTATGAGGTTCTTAAGAGTGTAAAATCCAGATAGTAATTTTAGCATCATAGTAGTGTTCGTGCTTAGAAGTCTAATTTCCCGAAAATACCATAATTTGTGGCACGAGCAAACGCGTCACACGTTACCAACCAATCATACTTGGTGGTTTTGCTTCTTGTTGTTTATGGACCAATCCTATTATAGGATAACTATTAGTTAATGTATTTTCTCACTGCCGTTAATATATAGTACCCGGATGACCGAGCTTTGCTCAGTGTTTTTTTTTAGTACATCAGGTTTTTTAGAATTGTATTTGCTTTAGAAATGTGAGAAAGAGTTTCTCCAAAAAAAAGAAAAAAATAAGCACTCCGACTGAGATTTGAACTCAGGTTTCCTGCGTTTTAGGCGCCCGATTTCCTAACTGAGTTATTCTAACATCGTAATCTTTTGCGAAATTTAGCTTCATTTTATAATGATAAATGAAAGCACAATTAATAAGTAAAACCTGAAAATAAAGCCTAGCGAGATCGATTAATTGCGCCCGAAACCCCCTACGTACAAAATTTCAAGAAAATTGTTTAAGCCTTTTCCGAAATCGCTTATAGGTATACACAAGAATTGCTCGTTTAAAGGTATTAGATTTAAGATATTTAAAACTTAACATTGATATATTAATATTAATATCTATACAAATAAATAAAATTAGGGTCTGTGTGTAATATTAAAATACCACTTTTTACTAAGTGCATTTGCATATAAAGATGTACATATACCAAAACGACATATTTTAATTTTTTTGTCTGTCTGTTTGTTTGTATCCGCATATCTCTGAAACGACTAGACCGATTTTGACAGGACTTACACTGACAGACAGCTAATATAATAAAGAAGGATTAAACTACTTTTATTTTAAAATTTTATTTTAGAAATGTATAAAATAAATAATTTAAACAAAAATGCGGACAAAGTCGCGGGCACAGCTAATTAAAAAATAAGATGGCGTGGCGTGGCGATACCACGGTCATATCCCTGAAATGCTACCATCTCAGGGATATGACCTTGGTATGGCAAAGGTACATATGCACCCACGATTAGCCGACGATATTAGGTCCCAAGATATGAGAGATACCGGGTTTCCTCACGATGTCTTCCTTCACCGTAAGAGCACTTAGACAATGTACCAAGTCAGAAAAATCCTGCTTTTAAAATTTATTGTTACAGCGACAGCAAAAATATGTCATGTGTGAAAAATTTAAATGTCTAGCTATTACCGTTCATGATATACAGCTTCGTGATAGACTGACAGATAGATAGACAGACGGACACCTTTGGGTATGGAACCCTTAAAAGCAATTCTAAACTCTTACCTGTCTTATGAAATAATATAATCATTAATATTCGTTTACAATATATCGAGTAATCACATAATAAACATACAAAATAACGGACAGATGAATTGAGAACCTCCTTTTTGAAGTCGATTTAAAATATAAAATATGTAGCAGGGTGGACGTGCCCTTATTATTCATATCTGAAAATTAATTCTCTTATTCCCGATTAATATGAATTTAAGCATTTAATTATGCACGTCACGTTTTTGTGGATGTATATTTCTTATCGGGTTATAAATTCTCAACCATTTTAGGATACATCTATACAAATATAAAATTGGAGTGTCTGTATGTAATATCAAAATAAACGTTTTTCACTAAATGCATATATGTATGTTTACAAGGTAAATAATATACAAAAACAGTATTTTTTTAGAATTTGTATCTGTCTGTCTGGTTGTACCCTCTAATCTCTGAAACGGCTGGACCCATATTGACAGGACTTTCGCTGGCAGACGTCTGATGTAATAAGGAACAAATTTTATTTTATAAATGTATAAAATAACATAATTAAATAAAAACGCGGACGACGTAGCGGGAACAGCTACTGTGTAATATAGTCATACATTTATAAATACTGGATTGAGCAAACGTTTTTTCATAGTTTATCTATATATACATACATGCATACATGAATATCTTCAAGGTAGGTCCTTTGCAGGGTAGGCTGGGAGTCAAGTGCCAAAGTGTCATCATCCCTGTACACTTGCTTAGCTTCCTCAACTTTCATAAATCTCTTCATACAAATACGCAGGTTTCAGAGACTTTTGACAATACCCTCGGATAACACGCGAACTATTTGATAGTGAAATGTCGTAGAGTGGAATAAGTAGATATAATATACAAATAATATGTAATATATACTACTGTATTTATTTATAAAAATAAATAAAATTGGAGTCTCTGTATGTTATATTAAAATAAGCGCTTTTTACTAAGTGCATATGTATTGTTTTTTATATAAGAGGAGGCAAACGGGCAAGTGGGTCACCTGATGGTGAGTGATCACCGCCGCTAACGAAAACCCGCAACACCAGGAGTATCACAGGTGCGTTGCCAACCTATAAGGAATGAGTATGCTCTTTTCTTGAAGGATTTTACCTATATACATGATAATGAGAGCTATAAATGGATTTTTAAACTAAAAACAAAATAAAAAATAAATAAATAAAGTCATGACCATGTCCTTAAAGGGGTAGCCAGAGTACAAATGCACCCACGATTAGCCGACGATATTCCATCCATCCATCAGCCCTTCTTTGTCCGCTGTTGGACATAGGCCTCCCCTAATCGACGCCACTCCACCCGGTCCTGTGCCTTCTGAAACCAGCGGTTTCCCACCACCTTCTTCAATCATCAGTCCAACTGGTTGGACGACGATATTAGGTCCCATGACAGGTGGCAAGTCCGTCCCCATATCGGACTCATATCCCGTGTTTTCTCACAATGTTTTCCTTCACCGTAAGAGCACTCTGAAAATATGCTTAAGTTGGATATCTTAAAAAACTAGAAACATTAAAAATTACCTATTTCATATGAAATTTGGTGAGTTTGTGTGACCAAAAGTTGCGCATTGCTGTTCCAAAATAAATAAAACAACACAAAAAACCACATTTCTCACTTTTCACACCCTTTGTAATTACTGTTTTAAATCTTCAAACCGCGGCCGTTTTTCGGTTTACACTAATGTTTTAACGGCAATAAGTACAAACGCTAAAACACTAAGCAATTCGAACATAACGATTTAGATTTCATTTTTAAATGTCGGCATTTGGTGGGACTTTAATTTAAAAATGCGTACAATTTCGTAAGTTTACCGGAAAACCATCATGGCGACTTATGTCTGAGTCACAATCATGAAATTCGTCGCCGCGATCTTCAGCCGATGTGACCTAAAACGTTTTCCAAAAATACACCAGACGACTCTGAAGCAACTTCCAAGTCGCTGGCCGTCCAAACAATGTCGGCATGTGGGACTTTATTTACAAATTTACTTGAATTGACTTTAGTTAGAATGTCGAAGATGAAACAAATATTGCTACTAGTATTAACTCTATGTTTATCTCAAAACGAAGCAGCTTTAAACACCCGCTTTCCTATAGGTAGGTTTTTTATACATACCTATTTATGTATTATATTTATTTATCTAACGTTGTTGATTGGAGTTGGAGCCTAACGCCATTAATTATTAACAAGGTTTATATTCGATTCCCGAAAGATACATTTGTATGATATTATCTATATTTTGTGTGTGTTTGTGTTTTTTTTTTATAATTTCAATAAAAATATATTATTTTATAGTATTGCCATAACAAAAAAGTGTAATTAATGTATATTTTTGAACGACTTCAAAACGATGAGAATATTTTCTACGTTCGCTTGCTTTTTGTATGTTTATTACGCGATTACTCGGACAATTGAGAATTAATATTGTTTCAATTTTTTGTAAAATACATCAGGTTTAAGAGATAGTAACATATAAACTTGATCAAGATTCAACAATAAGGTTTTGTGTTTTCAATAATCTTTATAATGAATATTTCTACGTTTATAATGAAATTGAAGTCGGTGTTTTGAAGATTCACTGCATTTAAAGCTAAAAAATATATGTCTACAAGTTATCCATATATTAATGCTATAATATTTATGGTGAGCGAGTGTTTATGGGTAATATTAAGAAGTTTGAAATACAAATAATAATATATGTGTCTATATTTCAAAATAAAAGATTGGTATTCAAATAAAAATCATCGGCTACTAGCTGTTCCAGCGAATTTCGTACCATCCAAATATAACGGATAAAAATTTCATTCAAAATTAAAATAATGAAAAAAGTTCTAAAGGGAAAACGAAATAATTGAACAATAATTTCTACTATTCTAAAATTTTACTATATTCCTAGCATTTTTTCTCTCTTTTTAAATACGCCAAATGGGTCTACCCGTTCTCAATTTTTTGCTAGTAAAAGCTATCATTGTATTAATATTAATATTTTATACGATACTAACGTCATTTAATTGTTTTGTCTTCCCGGAGCTCCTCCACTAACATCTAAATTTTATTGTATGTTATTTATAGTTCAAATTTACTTTTAACTACTATTACAATCTTTTGAATGGTAATATAGAAAGGTGTTATTTTTAGACTTTTTCAAGTAATTTAAAAAAAAATCTCTCCGTAAGAACGACTTTTGTACTTCAAGAAATATAATAAAAAAGAATTAGTGAAATCGGTTCAGTCGTTCTCGAGTTTTGCGCTTAGCAACACATTTAGCGATCTTTTTTTATTATAATATAGTTTCTTAATATAATGAGATTAATATATACACCACTTACTCTTTTCATAATAGCCGGTATGAAGTAAAAGAAAGTAGCGCTATCTTAGAATAAGCTTAGGTGCAAATTCTGCCCGCCGAATTTACACCATTATCTATACGAATAAATATAATTGCAGTGTTTGTATATAATATTATAATAACTAACAACTAACTGCAAAAATTGACAAGGCACATATATCAAAATAATATTTTTTATGCCTGTTTGTAACCGCTAATCTCTGAAACAGCTGGACCAAATTTGTCGGATCTTTCACTGTTAGACAGATGATTTAACGAGAAAAGGCTTAAGGTATCATCAAATAGTATCTTTCAAATATGGGCCTTAAGGCATGACCTTGCGATATAGTTTACAATGGCAACGCAGCAGACGCCGCTCAAGCGGCTAAATTATGTTGCCATTATAAAATATATCGCAAGGTTATGCCTTAAAGCCCATATTTGAATGATCTTTTTTTAGGCGAGGCGTAGCAGGAACGTGTAAGTGTGCTACGACCTTTAGGCTACTTTTATTTTAGAAATGTATAAGAAAAAAATATTAAATAAAAACCGCGGACGAAGTCGCGGTCAAAACTAATTTATAATAAGGAAGAACATGCTCTGATGGTTTAGTCATTGAAAAAAATTAAAGATCGACAAAACAGATAAGTACTTAATGCGAATATTGATAGTAGGTGTTCCGGGAGACTTAGATTGACATTTCACAATTAAATTGGTCG
>DVZL01007195.1:0-10885 GCA_018236625.1 Lasaia peninsularis | reverse complement strand
CAGTGAAAAGTGTCGTTTCGTATTCCCGCCAAAATTCCACAAAATTTCTGGTAAAGTTCCCACAGCTTTACCAAAAGTCCATCATCTCATTTTCCATGGAATCATCTCTTCACCCTCATCTTCCATGGATATACTTAAATAAAAAATAAATCACTTAAGACTAGGCTGTATGGACAAAGTTCCCTTGCCTTTCCCTACATGGTAAGAACTTACAAAAAAAAACACTTTTGATAGTCACTTCTATTTGACTTTGAAGTTTAACTTGACATTTCATAATATGTGAACATGACATTAGTATTTTGTATTGTAGCTATTTTTGCTGTTTGATGACCTAGGTACGCATTTACTGCGGTCTGAGTTTAGACGCTGAAATAGTAATAAATAGTGATTTAAAAAAAGAGGTAGGTAAGAATTACCTTTAATATATTAAAAACAATATAATTGTGTCAATCGTAGATAACCGCATCACTGTTTTTACGAAATACTTTACATATTTATTATATAGTATAGTTTTCGTGTTTGTTATTATTTACAAAATATATTCTATTAGTCTAGAACTCGCCTCTAAAATAAGGAAATAAATTCTATTATACGCCAATGTTGCGGTAGTTACGTAAAAGACAATACTTATCTAGAATAAAAACAAGGTAATGACATCAGATTTATCGTATTATTGACAATTATTTTGCCGAAACCGCAAAAAAGAAGAAAAACAAGTTTTTATACCGTAATTTTATAACATTTAGTATTAATGTCTACTGCTGCATGGACAATCTTATCTAGAGATTTTATCTTTTCTCTAACTTACGGTTATTTGTTATGTGGCGAAATACAACAACAAAAGAACTGATTTAAAGAAAAGTATATAAGAAAAGTAAGATATATTTACTTTAAACAATTTTAAATTAATATCTATTTCTAGACAGTTAACATAAATTATTTAATTAAATCATATTAAATGTAATGAACATCAAGACCCAGAATTACAGACATCTATATTCATTACACAAATACTTGACTCCGTCCGGATTTGAACCTAAGACTTGCAGATGGTTAGTGGTTGTAAGCTTGTACTAGCTGTTGTCTTTGCCCAAACAGAGTAAATAAATGTCACAAAATATGAAACATTTATAATACTGGAGAGCTAAAGAGATTGCATACAGCTATTCAGAAATACACACACTATAGACATAAAAGATGATAACCACATTTGCAAAGAAAATCATAGTAATTTATTTTTAGTCTTATATTTTAGGTGAATGTACATAAATATTTATTATGTTAATGCTATTACCATATAAAAAAATTACGTTTTTTATTTTTTACTGTAAGTAACTGACAAAAAATTTTTTTTACTGTAACTGATAAACAGACAGACAGAGTTACTGTCGCATTTATAATATTATAGGGATTTGTAACTGTTGACCTAAATTGCATGCTTAAAAATTGTTCCTCTGACATATAATTAATTTATTCAACGAACATAGCCATTTCGTACAATATTTAATTGTAAGTATGAGTCACAATGTGTTTTTATAAAGTAAAAATAGGAATGAATTTAATTGTACAAATTTTGTCACAAAAACATGCAATAAATTATTCATAATGTATATTTATTGCATCATAATGATGCAATGGTTTATATCTTACCATTTTTACTGATATTTTCAAGATTGACTAGCATTAGAACATATCCAAAGTCAGTGAGATTCCTGTACTTACTTAGGCTTTAAACTTAATCTTAATTTTTTCTTGCATGTATCGATATTATGGTATATTTACCATTTATTCAATTCAATTTGCATGTCCTAAATGTGAAAAATACAAGTGAAGTTGTCCCCTTCATGTAGTCTGTTTATTTCATCTTTCAAGATTTAACATGTCTTAGGATTATGACAATCATTTATCAAAATATATATAATAATATCAAACCAATTTAAATTTGAAATAAATATACAATTTTATTTCATAGTCATCCAAAGAGTAACAAATATTCAAGGACTGACCTAGATAGACCCTAGCTTTATTTGATACTTTGCTGTTTTATTCAGAGTTATGGGGCAAACCCTCTCGGAGCCGGTGACTGAGAAACAGTCTTCAACATGCAGAGATTCCCGATATTTGGTTGGTTCATCTTGCATGCAAGGTTGGCGAGTGTCCATGGATGACTCACATACACAAATCTTATCATTGCCAGATGACCCGGGGACAGCTTTCTTTGCTGTATATGATGGACATGGTGGTATGTACAATGTTACATTAAATGTTTTCACAAATCTTTGTCATCTTATTTACTCTTTTCTATATCAGAAGACAATTGGGGTTGCTAGTGGATACATACATAGAGCGACTGTCATTAGACCACTGCTACCATCTGAAAGTACACCAGGCTCAATCCTAGATTAGGTTAAATTTTACCTTAACGTTGCTTCACCGTAAGAGCACTCAGAAAAAGTACTAAAGTCAGAAAAACTGTTTGGTACATAGGGAGGTTCGAACGTGGATCCAAGACCACATATGATTGGTACTAAATGTCTATTATATATTATAACCAACTAAAGACCTATACAATGAGTACATAGTATAAAACAAAGTTGCTTCCCACTGTACCTATGTATGCTTATATCTTTAAAAGTACCCAACAGATTTTGATGCAGTTTTTTAAAAGATAAAGTGATTAAAATGGAAGGACTGCCCGCACTTAAAAAATAGATGTTGTTTGATTCTCAGACCTACGAATAGTTACGCAAATAAAATTTGATAAAAAACGGCCAAGCTGTTTTGGAGGAGTATAGTAACTAACATTGTGACATGGAAATTTTATATATAAGATAAATAACATGCAAAGCCAGTGTGGGTCTCTAGTTTACATTAAATGAAAATAAAATATATTATCATGATGTGTTTCGAGAGAATTACAAAAATATTTAGTCATACCAACTTATTCTGTCGCATTGTGATGTGTGTATGATTTTATATTTAAATTAGTTTACTGGCAGAATTTTCAAACTTCATGCTTTATTAAAAATGATTTCATTGGTTGATTACATTTTTATTCCTTCTTCCTGAAACTACCATGGTTTCCAAATCTAGCCAGGTAATTATATACATTCATTATAATTATATACCAAATCATAGATTCATTACGTATTCTTCATTAAAAGCTGCTTATAAATTCAAAATATATGATTCTGCACACAATCATGTGAAACATTTATATAATATGGAATATCACATGAATGCTGCATGATAAGTTGTTGCATTTTAAAAAATAACTTACGTAATCACTTAACTTTTGGGTTACATACCCAAAAAATAAATATTATTTGAAAATGAAATTAAAATAAACATCTCCCATCATTTAAAAACTCTTTAAAATTAGTTTTTGTTTCTGAGAAATATTTAGAAATACATGTATGTAGGTGTAGTTGGTAACTGACTCTTGCAGGGTAGAGAGTGCACCGAGTGCCAATTATCACAATCTCTACATACTTGCCTAGCTTCCACAATCGTTACTCACTTATATACGAATACACTTTATACGAAAACATGCCCATTTTGGAGATAATACACAAGCAATTTGGTCTTACTTAATTTGGTCTTGGTCGATTTGGTTAACTGATTATTTATAACATTTAATTTTTTTAAGGTTCCAATGTTGCTGAATATGCTGGGAAACATTTACATAAGTTTATTGCTGCTCGTCCGGAATACCACCTTGGGAACATTGAAGAGGCAATAAAGCAGGTATTTGGTTGACTCACAGTATCCATTAGTGGTATAGTTACATGGAACCATACTGATATATCATCATTACATAGTATAAAACAAATTTGTTCCCAATCCTGTCTATCCCTATGTCTGCTTTCAGATCTATAAAAACAACCCAACAGATCTATAAAAACAAAGATAGTATGATTGAAGAGGAGGATTTATCTGTATAACTAGTTGTGCTCGCGACTTCACACAAATTCGCTAAAATTTTAAAATAAAAGTAGGTTTCATTCCGTACTGAAAATCGGTTCAACCGTTTCAGAGATTAGCCGCTATCAACAGACAGACAGACAAAAATTCTAAAAAATACACTATTTACGGGACTCCGCAGTACCAAATACCAAAATAACTTTTTTTTTAATAATTTTTGTCTGTCTGTTCCTGCTAATCTCTGGAACGGCTGGACCGATTTTAATGGGGCCTTTACCGGCAGATAGCTTTTATTTTAGAATTATTTGAAAAAACTTTATGCAAAGGCGGACGAATTCGCGGGCACATTTGATTTGGACAAAGTCTGATATAAAACGAGATCAGGCGAATAAAAAATAATTTTAATTAAAATTGCACCTAACAGCCAAAATTTTAAAACTAATATAAATGGGTAACCTTCGTTTCAGTCAGAGTATAGTCAGATTTAATTTCGAAGGCTAACTTATTCGTTCCAAGTAATTACTTCGTATTTAGCATGAATATGATAATGGATACAATTCCTGTGTTATAAAGAGAAACCTTGTGTTACATTTATATATAATTGTAGCTAATTATATACTTATATAGCACAGATACATACACACAAACACACATATATCTTCACGACAGGAGGTTGGATTTGCGTCCGATTTTTTGAAGGAATAAGACAGTGAACAAACACACGGCTCTTCTGATGGTAAGAGATAACCGTGGCCTATAGACACTATATGTGTTGTAATAGCGTCACTCTCCTGTGGCTGGGGTGTTAGGCCTGATGTGCAAGTCTACCAGCTACCCCACCCTCCGCACCGGAACAATGTCGTTATGGCGGCAGGAATAGGTGAGGAGGTGGTAGATCCCTATCAAGGCGAATTGCTGCAAAACACTACCACTAGTGGTCTTGTTGATATTGATTCGCCTCTTATGAGCTGCCTGACAGGAAGGCAGATAGTCTATCCTAAACAGAGGACCCGGACCAACACGCGGATATGCCACCAATCACATCATGGGACGTAATATCGTCGGCTAATCGTGGGTGCATATACCTCTGCTTTCCCTTACGGGGATATGGGTGTGAAGCTATTTTTTAAAATTAATATTAGCGTTGTGTTGAAATGAATGACCGCTATTCAGGAAAGCTCTTGACCTGACGTCATGCAACACCTGTTGATATCTAGTATCAATAACCTGGCGAAATCAATGAGGTTTAATGTACTTGATGGAATCTGACTTTTCTATCGATTTTATGAGCACAGCCTTTTGTTTTTCGCTGTAAAAGTTCAACTTAAGTAACTGAAGTTTTAGCTCTGACGATGCTGTGTAAAGCGAAACCGACTCACCGGTCCAAACCAAACCGACCGACCGGTCGACTGTTTCTTAAATAATTTTCTATTATAAGTATTGTGTGAAAAAATACGTGTGTTTTTTAATTTAAAATGGAAATACAGGGACAAGGACCAGTTTTAGGAGTTGTAGGAGTTTTTTTAAAAAAAAAATTGTAGGTTTATCTATTTTGTATGGTTAAATCAAATGTAAATAACGCTGCATTAATTTTTTTATCAATTATAGAACGCAATAATCACGGAATTTATTCTAATTAATTGCAGCAACTATCAGCATAAAATAATTTATGCTTTTGGGTTTATATATGAAGCTTAGCGTAAAACAATTATGAACGTTCCTAAAAATGTATTAAAATTCTCACCCTAAACCTTCAACCCCTGTCTGTCACAGATGATGTATTTCTGTTGCCGACATGAAGACATATACTAAGAAAAAAACAGAATAAAGTAAATATTATAAGGGAATTCCCGTACCACAAATGTGATTTTATGCTAAGTTTTTTCCTGACAACTAATAGATGTCGCTATCCATATTGAGATCGCGGTACTCGGAAGTACAGAGAGTATCGAGTGCCAAGTGATATGATCCCAACATACATGTCTTCCTCCACATTTATTACTCTTGTCATACAAATACGCAAGCTTCGGAGAATATTCACCACCTTCGGATAGTACACGAGCTATTTGTTCGTAGAATGTCAATCTATCTCTCCCCGGGTACCCACAGCAATCCACATTTTTTATTCACTCTTTCATTCTTTCCTCATGACCGAACCATCGGGGCGGCCCTTTTTACACCGACACTTTCTTCCAACTTTTTCTCTGATCTCATGTACGAATACAGGCGCGAACATTACTCCACAAACATGCGGCGGGAGGGCTAATTATTATTAATAATAATAAGTTATTTTAGTATAATTATACAAAACAACACTGTTCAGTACGCAATATAGCTCTTGACCTGCCGATACGCTATACCTGTTGATATCTAATATCAATGACCTAGTCAAATCATTGGAGTGTATCGCATGAGGTATTATTGATTTCATTACAAATACTTTTACTTACCAACTGTTTGCTGCAACTTTCATTGACCGCCACGTTGGACGAGGCTAGGGTTCGATTCCCTACGGCAGGCATTTTTGTAATGAACATAGACGTCTTTACTTCTGAGTCTGGATGGTTATTAAATGTATTTTGATATAGGTATGTTTTTGACTGACATCCATTGGGATTAGTTTATCCGTTTAATTTGACCAGTGATATATTTCGGAGGAATCACAAATATTTATTTATTTATAGAAAACTAACAGCTTTAAAGCACTAGAAATATACAAAACAATAAATATAGAGTGCCAGCTACAGGTCTTCACGAATATTAACAAGAATAAACAACTTAACTATCGGCTTATAATACTTATTGAGTAAAACATACCCTCTTTTCAATGTAGTCGATTAAAAAGTAGCCTATGTCCTTTCTCAAGGTCAGCTCCATCTCTGTACTAAACTTTATCAAAATCGGTTCAGGAGTTTAGGCGTGAAAGCGTAACAGACAGACAAAGTTACTTTCGCATTTATAATACTAGCTTTACGCCCTCGGCTTTGCCAGCGAGTATTTATTTTAATAACACAGACAACTTTCAAAGGGCAGACATTTTTCCGACTAATAATACTTATTGGATAAAAACATACCCTCTTTTTATTGTAGTCGGATAAAAAGTATTCTACGTCCTTCCTCAAGGTTAACTTTATCTCTTTACTAAATTTAATCAAAATCGGTTCAGTTTTTTCAAACACCTATGACTGCCACAAAAACATCAGTGCTCGCCATTGTCGTGTTCCAGTCGAAACTAGAACACGACAATGGGTAGGGTAGCCGGTAAACTTACGCAAGAGGCGTACTATCCCAGCCTCAGGTTTGCACCGCACCATTTCCACCTTTAGTGTCTGCAGTAGGTGACGTGTATTTCTTACCATCAGGAAATCCGTCTGTTTGTTTGCCTCCCAATATCATAAAAAAGCCATCATCATCATCACATTCGCATTTTGTCAAACTATCATCTTTCATTATTTCTACGTGATCGAACCGTTTATATTTACAGGGATTTCTAGATTTGGACCAAGCAATGCTGGAAGAGAACATGCAGGAAAAAGTTGCCGGCAGTACAGCAGTTATTGTTCTTATTAAGGATAACACGCTGTACTGTGGCAATGTTGGGGATTCCCGGGCCGTAGCGAGCGTTGGTGGTGCAGTAAGTGTTCTTACTATCTCGGTTTTTTATGTAAATTCCAAAAAACTGATTTATATCTCAATCAACTACTTTTTAAAGTTAGTATATATAAGCGATACATCTTGAGAACTCTTCCAGCAAAATCTAAAAGGAAATATATTACTTATATTTTTTTACCGATATGAAAGTTTCTAAATTCGTCTGTATGTTTGAGCTTATTTAAAAATATTCATTATTAAGTGTATCTTATCAGTGCAATAAGCTTTCTCCTACTTGAAAAAAGTGCCAAATGTAAGTCTACGAAAACGTGACACACACACACACACAGAGAGAGAGAGAGAGAGAGAGAGAGAGAGAGAGAGTATACATGTCGTGATTTTCGCAATTCCATATGTCCTAGACGTATCTAGATCAGTTTTTTCTCCCCCTAAAGCTCCTAGGTACCGAATTAAAACCAAAAAAGCCAGCGAAATCCTTAGAACCATCACCGCTATTAATATATCAATAAACAAGAATTGCTCGTTTAAATGTATTAGATAAATAATTTGATGAGATCACATCTGTAACATGACCTACCTTACAAAATAACGCGAGTTGTCGCGTAAAAAACAAACAAACACATCAATCTATTTGCGATTCTCCTTTTGAAGATTAAAAATAAACGTTTGCTGTAAAACGTGTCTGGGATACATTTGCGTAAGTATTTGAGAAAAGCACCTGGGTGACCGAGCTTTGTTCGGTGTTTTTTTAGTAAATCCTGTTTTTTTGGAATAATATTTATTTATAACTATGCAAATTACTTGCTGAGGAAATGTGGATAATATAAAAAGAGAAATAATAAAGGAGGTTAATAAATTTGTAGGAGGATTTTATTCAATGAAAACACGATTAATGACCGTTTTTAATAACCTATCAACGATAAGATATAGGGCTACCGTAACCAGGAAACCACTGTTATCAATCAAAATATCTTAGCAACAAAACTCTAGTAAGCTTAAGATAGGTTATTGGTAACGGCCATAAAATGACATTTTCTGAAAATAAAACCGTCAACCGAAAATTAGATCGATGTACCGTCCCCGAAAACCCCTAAATACAAAATTTCAAGAAAATTGTTCGAGCCAATTCCGAGATCGTTGATACATACACAAAAATATACGAGAATTGCTCGTTTAAAGGTATTAGATATATAGATGTTATCATATAATTGGCCTGAGTTGTGCAATAATATACAGTTAAACTTGTAAAATAACCGACCAAGTGCAAGTTGGACTCGCGCACGAAGGATCAGTATTGAATCAGTTCCGCATTGTGTAAAAACAACAAAAAACATGTTTTAAACGTATCCACTGTAACTACTTTATTTAAATATGTTACGAGATTTAAAGAGTATATATCGAGCTGCTACTCGTCGTCTTTACCGTGATCTCAATACGGATAGCGACATCTACGGGTCGGGTCCGGTCCTTCGTTGTATCGGAGCCCCTTTAAATATATTTATTGTATATTTTAGTATCCACTACCAGCATCCACTGGCTAAACATTTACAGACAGACCTGACAACACCCCTAGTCCTGGTGGACGGTACATAATATGCTATATTTAGATTTATATTGGTGTTTAATATTTATAAGAACCTGGGTGGCCTAGTGCTATCGCTTCAGACTTTCATTTCGTTAGTCTATGTTCGAACCCCGCCATGTACCAATGAGTTTTTATAACTTAAGTGCCTTTTCTGAGTGCTCTTAAAGTGAAAGAAAACACCGAGAGGAAACCCCGGGTTTTGTGCCCGATAATGCGACGGACTTGCCATCAGTCATGGGACCTAATATCATTGGCTAATCGTGGGTGTACATATACCTCTGCCTACAAATTTTAATATTAATCTGAATTCCAGGTCGAGGTTCTCTCATATGACCACAAGCCCAGCAATGAGGAGGAGCTGCGAAGAATAACAGCTGGTGGTGGTTGGGTGCAGCTTAACAGGGTGAATGGTAATCTGGCACTGTCCAGGGCGCTGGGAGACTACATATTCAAACGGAACTATAGGCTGTCTGCTCGGGATCAGATTGTCACTGGTGGGTACATGCCCTTATAGCTATACTAGTGAATAGTGGCATTTTAGGCACGCAAAGAGTGAAAACTCTGCCTGTTGTGGAATTTTTTAAATGTAATATGTTTATGTTGCCGCTGTGACAAGAAATACGAAAATACAATAAGTGTTTAAAGGAGCTCCCATATAACGAATGACCGGACTGGACCAATAGATGTCGCTATATATGGATAGTAGATAAAAACAAAATGACGTACGAGCAAACCCAAGACCAAGACTGAATAAGCGAGACCTAGATCGAGTCTTGGACCTTAAAAAAACAAAAAAAAAACAGTCTTGTATAAATATTTTTCTGTTTCCAGCATATCCTGACGTGCAAGTCCGACAGCTGAACGAAGACTGGGAATTTATAGTGATCGCTTGCGACGGTATCTGGGAAGTTTTGTCAAACGAAGTAAGGATTCTTGATATTTTCTAGGATGAATTTGACTTATTGGGACTCGACTGTATGATTGGTTGGAAATTTTCCTATTTTAAATTCCATTGTGTTAAAATTAGCCTTGGGTTCTTATAATTTGTAATTTCTTATAAAAAGTAGTTACAATATGTAACTACTTTTAACATTTTAGAAGTTGATAGAAATTACGACCAAAGTCAGACTGAGTTATCCACACCTCTGCATTGATATTTAATCAAATAAATCATTTGCTAAGCAGAACTGTTACAATACTAGTAAATTATCTTTTACTTGATTCAAATCGGACCTTCTGTTCAACAGATATTACGAATTTGAAATGTCAATCGAAACAAAATGAACAGCGTCGCGCGGCCGCCGCTGGTGTGTACACGAAATGCGCACGAACCCTCTGTAGTGCGAGCGGGCACATCTATGAAAAAATTAGATACTGCGTTGCAATAGGGAATATGAATGTGATTTAGATATGGCCGAAAAAAATAACGTGTTATCTTCAATGCTGAAGAAATATACCCACATAAATATTTTTGGCAATATTCAAGTTTTTATTAATAAAATTAATTCTTTAAAAGTAGTATTTTTGAAATTCCCTCTCAAATTTCCAAAACGGAATTTCAGGACGTGACGTCACGGTCCAATGTCAACGCCATGTCAATTGATGTCCTTATTTTTGCATTTTTTGGCATAATATGAAAATTTTCGCACATAGGCACAAAAAAATATTTATAACATATATTGTGAAATTAATAAATTATTGTTCTCACTTTCCGGTGGACGGTGACGTCACGATAAAATGACGGTGTTTAAATCATCCGAAAAT
>DVZL01007194.1:0-10885 GCA_018236625.1 Lasaia peninsularis | reverse complement strand
ACGAAATGACACTTTTCACTGCCCGATATCACATATCTCCATTGATGCACATTATTAAACGTTTTATTATAAAAAACCCACTATTTATACAAATAAAACACCAATAAAAACACAATTTTTGAAAAGTAATATCTCACAGTGATCCGCTCCGTTCCGCGTTCCCACCAAAACCATGCCTACCTACTCTCTAATAAAAATATTATTTAATCTTCGCCTATAGTGTCTATGGACTAACCACCTCCAACTGGCTTTAACTTTGTCAACTCCACAAAACTGGCAGAAAGATAGGTTCGCCAGTTTAGAAAGGGTTAGCAATACTAAGTATTCGGGACAGCTCCAGATAAGTAGTATCTTTAGTATCGGTATTTTTTTTAATATTCAGTATACCTACTTAGCAACAGCTACCATTAGTAAAGTCCAATTAATTAGTACCTATCAAGTTCAAAAAAGTCATAGATCGTCATAAAAAAGTTACGTCAGAATAGCGGTAAAGTAAAGCGGTGACATCCTTACCAAAGGTCATTAAGTGAGATTACGTAGCATTGAGAAATTAAACGTTAGGTACACTCATTTCTTCATAAATACCTACATTGTCAACGTTAACTGAAAAAATATATACAAAATGTCACCAAATTTTGCTAAACTTACCTACTCAATATGTACACGAATTTAAATAATTGTGATAAAACTGCATCTATTTTCTCTTTCAATCTCGCCAAAGTCTCGTCTCTTGTGTCTATAGACTTGTGATAATTATTTTTATAGAAGTGGAGATAAACCGTCCGTGTCAATCGGTTCTCCTGACGGTACCTAACTGAAGTTGCACGGACATTGCGTTTTTCGAACCCAAAATATTGTTGTGTTGAGGCAGTAGACGATTGTAACAAAAGTGCTCAAAAATCTCGTTCCACATTTTTTTTGCCGCAATGATTGCGTGGAGCGGATATAAAGCGATAGCGGTCGGGCTAGGTAACATAGGTAGGCCGCGTGGACTGCTGGGCGACTGCTAGCTGTCGCCGCGTGGAACGCTGGGCGTCTGTTAGCTGTGTCCGCGGCGACTGGTAGCTGGCACTGCGCGGACCACCAAGTTTTGGGCGGTGTTGGGTGGGAGCGGTATTGGAGCAGAGGCGTATAAGTGAGCTATGATCTTAAGTGTGCTATGACCTTAAATCTTTAAAACTGCGCAACGGATTTTGATGTGGTTTTCTTAATAGATAGAGTGATTCAAGCGGAAGGATGCGAAGCCGGGGTGGTCGCTAGTAATATATAATTGAAAATTATTTTTAAAATAGTCGACTGGTGACGCTGTGAAAACGATAAAATATATAGAATATAGCTTTCCACGATTCAGGTCTCATGATAATCGCTTGAGGTTCAGTTGGTCTGGGCGAAAGGCTTAGAGGGCGCATATTTCTCACTTATAGGTGTTTTACATGAGAAGGCACAATTAAACTTCACCAAAATACTACTTTTGTGCTACTAATTAGTGAAAAGAAACTACCAACAGCTGAGGACATCATGCTTCGCCATCTTATTTATGTACTTAATTAAACTCGCTCGTAGCTACACGTTGAATTATTATAGGTGCTTATTAATATTTCTTCATATGAAGAAATCAAATACACATGAATTTATAATGGATTTCACAAAGAGGTCAAGTCGTCTCGTTGGGGAAATAAAGCGCTGCTTACCGGGTCGGGGGTCCTATTCATATAAATAGGTCGTTGCTGGGGTACTATTATGGCTTCAGAGTGCACATCAAACAAAATAAATCTCTGGTAAACCAAGGTTTTATATTGGTGCTACATTAGATAATGATATAGCTGGTTTAGATTTTGATTAATTACCCCCACTTTTAATGTCCTTAAAATATCGGAAAAAAATCGTTATAAAAATGATAGGCAAACATTCATATTTTATGACCGTAAGAAATAGAAGTCACGTCTAAAAAGTAGAGAAGATAATAACGCATTAATTTAGGACTTAAAGCTTTTACCTTTTGCGTAAGTTTTTCATTTACACTATCATCCAAATCGAAACACTACCTACAATACGACAATGACAAGCAAGAAAAGGTGAGGCAGTAAGTACCACTTTGTATGTCACTATTGTATAGGTACTGTAAAACCAACATGCCCAATATGTATTTTAGTACACAACAGGCCATCATGTCGGGCCAAAATCTTCGCTCAATGTGCACTTCAGCGAAGTAGGTATATAGCTGTCAGCTGCCCCAATGCAGAATTATTAGAATGCCGCCAGTGATCATGTTAGCCACTGTTGGATCTGACATATTGGCCACTACAGGATCTTACATGTTAGCCTAATGTCGAAAGGTAGGTACTTAACATACTGATAAAAAAAACATGTCTTTACATAAGTTTATTTTATAAAGGCTAATACATAATGCCGATAACAAAATTCAATCACACTAATATCACAATAGGGAATCTTACAAAACTCATCTAGGTATATAGACCCTTTTGAAAATAGTTAAATATACATATTACAAATGAGGAGGACCAATGTACGCCACTAGTTTGGTAGTTTTCGGGTCGTCCATAAATTATTTGATAGGGAAAATAAAGGAGATTTCCTGACTAGAAGATATATACATTGAAGTAATTAGCAGTTACCTTCCTGAACCTGTTAAGCCTTTGGAGTAAGTTTAACAAATTTCCTACGCTCAACATCGGAACACGACAATAAAAATGGTTATGCCGCATGAATAGAAAAGTCGGTAATATCAGTCCTAGTCTAATTAATTGCATTAGTTGAATCCAGCAACCTAAATCGCTAGTACTAGTATTTGGGCGATGGGGTCTTCGCATCCCTACTAAAAACCTAAAACTATATCACGACTCATATTATCTCTTCTTCTCTTTTCATTAATTTAATTTCGTTCCCATCCCATCCCACTTTTGGTGGACCATCTCCTTCTAGACTTGTGTCAATTTATGGATAACCTATTTTTATAAAGTCAGAGGAATAAAATTTTTTCGTATAAATTTGAAACAAAATATTATGGAGCCGCATGGGTTCGATTAAATATCTGGAAATGTTTTTACATAGTACATAATATCTATAGATCTGGCGAGACAGGCACGTTTTGGGTCCTTAAGACATTATTTATAGCGTTCCTAGATCTTGTACACTCAAAGTAATTATTTCTCACACTTTCACTAACATTTACAACTAATTACTGCAACACGTTAGAAATCCATGGACCTTAGAGATTACCGTGACATTCTAAGGCAATATTATTTCCCTGTAGCGACACATTTATCAAGGAGAAAGACATTTTTATTGTATTGGAATAATACTGCATTAAGACGTAACGGTAACAGTCTTTGAGTACTATTCTCGAATTATCCTTGAGTAATTTCGCTATAAATAAGTATAAGTAATTCATATAAACCGGCATTGAATTCTTGCCTGTCATAAGGAATTTTGACGTTTTACAAATTGAAGGTTTTTAAAACACATGTTATTTAATACATTTTATGATCATTGTTTATTACAAATGCAATTTTAATAACTTCATAATAAATCAAAATAGCAACTATGAAATTAATTTTCGCGTTTCATTTACATAATATGCATATTATGCACATAGGAGTAGGTATATTATGACGTATAAATATTAGCTGTTGTAAAAATGATTCGCGAATATTTCTGACCGCAGTGTTTAAGTGTCGGTTGCACACTTATTAGATGTTATGGCTGCTGGCATCATTCAAGTGTCACTTGTTGGTTTGAAATGATAGTACAATAAGTAATAATTAATAAGACTGGATATCGCATTTTATTTGCTATTGCAGGTATCTTCCATAATCCATAGAAGATATCTGCAAACTTCTTCATTTTTAACCATAGACAGTTAGAATTCTGACTTCCTGCACTATCTATAATACCTCTGTGGTTGTAGATAGCAAAATCATCTCTCATTTTCTTATAGATGGTCACAATTTAATGATTTATTATTGGTAAACCGAAAAACTAATTCAAAATATTAAACATTTCGGAGTTTAGATCTGGTTGACCAAATGTAGAAATCAAAGTAACACCACGATCCAAATACCAGCAAATTGTCATTGATATCGTTACAAATATTTAAAGAAATTCATAGTTTTTAAAAATAGTTTGTTGAATAGTATTTAATAATTTTTATAAAGCATCCTAAGTCCTAGTCACAAAATAAGGCCCTATATGTATTAATTATCATTAGAATTGGAATATACATGTAGAGGCGCCCTAACGTCCGAATGGTTTCAAGTTTATTCTTACATCTATGTACATTAATAAAGGTTTTAATGTATAATTCAATTAAAACAGTCCACCAAAATAATATATAACTATAAGATTTTTAAGTATTGTTTATTTATTTGTGTATCACAAACCAAATTACAAATGGAGTTTCACAAGGTGCCGAAGATTGAAAGTATATTATACTTTTTCTATTTGTGGTTATTCTTATTTCTACTTCAATTTGAGAATAATATTTTTTCCAGGCCAATGCAAGAAAATGGTGTTAATGTTACTAGGCCGCTTGCCAAATGTCTTCAAGTTGGGTAACTGTTTATATTTGTACTTAACAGACTTTATGGGTGACTACGACCTTTTGCATAACATCTTTATGGTTATTATCTTTGTTGTAACATACAAAGTTAGGGAGTAGTTTTTTTGTTTAAGCATTAAAATACACATGCATTCATAATCTGTGCTAGTTAGAGTAGACTTTGAATAAAGAATAGTGGAATTCTAATATTTGGATTTTAAATATCTTCACTGCATAGTATAAAACAAAGTCCCTTCCCGCTGTCTGTGCCTATGTATGCTTAGACCTTTAAAACTACCAACGTATTTCGATGCGGTTTTTTTTAATAGATAGCGTGATTCAAGAGAAATGTTTATGTATATAACATCCGTGCCAAGCCGCGGGCGGTCGCTAGAGATGAATGTAACTTGATAAACTTGTATAATATAATTACTTATATGTAATTTTAATAATATTCTAAATTTAAATCTGTTGTACACAATAAAAAATCTTTAAAATTGCACAAAAGGCGGGTTCATCTTCTCTAACAGATGTTTAGATGGGTCTTTCTACAAGAAACTTTAGAGATATTGGTACCTTTTGTGTATTTTAATACAAATGTATAGCACAATTGTATTCAGCCCAACAAACACCTGGTATTAGGGTTACTGAGAACAGCTTAAAGCACGTTACCTCCCTAATAATAAGATACCAGTTTTTCAGAATTTTTAAAACTATCAGAATTTTATTTTAAAAATTAAATAAATATGTAATGTAGGCAATTTTATTACTGCAATATAAATATGGATACCTACTCGTAAAATAATTTGTATTAATAGTTACATTGAAATGTAATTAATAATTAACTTTTTGATTCGTAAGTATTTGTATAATATAGCGTCTATAACTTTTATAATCAAGTCTAATCGAGTTAAATTTAGAGAAAATTACAAAGGAAGCTTTTAGTTTTAACGCAAGAAATGTCAAATTGGTTCTGCTTATATGAAAATATAATAAAGTCAAATAGACTTTATGAAATATATGAGTGGGCTATCGGTCTTCGAGTTCATCAAGTAGGTAGGTAGGTTACATGCAATGTTTTATAACGTTTTGTTTCGTGTACTTAGTGACTGACTCATTGTGTTAAATTGCTTATTCTTGTATTGTACCTACAACGTTATCCTCGGGCCGTTATCCAACGTGAGAACTCTTCAATGTTTGCTAAACATCTTCCTTCCTCGGTATGTTATTCTTTTCTTGAAGTAATTTCAAAACAGTAGTACTTATTAATGTAATCGTGTCAAATATAGTATTCGTATATTTTTATCTTTGTCGTCGTATACGTTGGAATTAGTCTAAAACATTGGCATTCATGTTTATTCATAAAAATATAACTTTAGACTTAATTCTGGTTAATAAAGTATTACAAAAACTTGAAATAGGTACTTATATCTTTGGTTGCAAAACATTGTGAAATTTTCATAAAATATTTTATTGATATGATAAAAGACCGGCCAACTGCGAGTTTGTTCCCATTATCGATAAAAAATTATTTATTTGTAAGTGAATATATCTAGATATTCTGAGAATATATCAAGCGACTGCTTGTTGCCGCTACCGCGATCTAAATAGGTATGTATAGCGACATTTTATTGGTTGGGTCTGGTCCTTAGCCCCATGGGAGTCTCTTTAAATATTCACTTTAATCTGTATTGTAGTAGGTATATGTTGTTAGTTACAACGGCACCACGTTCCTGAAATACCTACAGCTTGATAACAGACAGACAGATAGCGGGGTGTTAGTAATAGGATACCATTATTACCCTATGGCTACGAAACCCTAAAAACGGAAGAAGTTAAGGCAATTACGGTAATAAGTTTTATGCCTTATAATGTTACATGATGTTTTTATCGCCGCCTCAACGAGCTAAAATTTCAATACACTTTCGCAAAACAAGCAAGTTTATGATAAAGTTTAATGTTTTAAAATGCAAATGTGATAAACACATCCTTCGCAACAAGGGTTAATGTCATTTGTTGAAACGGTTGTGAAATAAACCAGTTCTAACGTGGGTTATAACTCAACGTATTCTGGTATGAAGTACGAGTTACGTAATGAAATGAAGTTATTTACTTGCCCTCAAAAATATGTTAAAAATTAAAATATTAGCTGCTCAAAATTGTATGGGCCAATGTCATGATGCATGACAATAAATAAAGACACTGTTATTATGTAGATTATATAGAAATATCATCACTAAATTAAAAAAAAACGAATATTCACTTCTTGTAAGGTGCCTATGGATTATGGTCTAAACATTGAGTACCTATTACTTTTTCAAAGTTTAGTGTTTTATTTTTTAAGATAAATGTAGGATGTAGATATTTTTATAATTTTTTTTTCTCTCAATCCCGCCAAAACCCCAATACTTATTAGCTACTTGTTATGATCGGACAAATGACATAAGATTTTTTTAATATTTTAAAATGAACGATGGCGCTAATCCCAGTAAAAGTAAAATCAAATAATAATATATTCGCATTTATTCTTAATTATGAAGAAAAATAAGTATTACCAAAGTACAATAAAAAAAATACTGTTTGGACTAATTTTACATTTATGTAAATTAATTGCGTGTATTTTATAAGAGGTATAAAATACCGAAACAGATAACGAAACGAATCATTTCTTTTCTACTTTAAGGTTATACATATATTGAATATAATTTGATATTGTGGAAATAAGATGCGAAAACGCCATATACCTACAATATGTCTTGTTTCATAACATTTGAATTCTGAACTGAAAACATCATTTTTAGTTTTTGGTTAAACAGTTTAATTTATTTTCAGTTAAATTTTCCTTTTCAAAAACCCTTTTCGCCTGAACACATTATTCAGTCGAAAACTTACCCTTACTTTTCTATGCTTACATTAAAAACTTGGCAAAAACCAATTATTATCGTTATAAGAAATAAGTAATTAATTTCCATTTTCGTATATTATTAAGTTACTATGAATATACTAATAAAAGTATTTGCATATCTACTATTAGATTGACGTAGGTAGAGTACCTATATATTTTTATATAGGTATTTTATAAATAGTGCCATTTCCGTATGAAACATACTTATGGCACAAACAAATTGAGGAACACAAGTTTGAACACTACATACAAAAAGGGCAATTCTATATATAGATTTTTCTGTTAATTAGTAGAAAAGGTCAATATATTGCATTTTTAATAATAGGCATATTCTTAACTGTCATATTTCATTTAGGTATTGTGCTTTTTCGAAAATATTTATCACAATTAAACTGAATAAGTGTCAATACTTAGAATACAATAATAAAATAGGCCCATTCGATTACACATGTGACATTTACTCAATCGTAAAAATTAGATGTTTGTCAATAGGTACTTAGGTATGTTAGAAAATTTATATGAACGCACTATTCTATTATGAATAGGGGCACACTTTTTACATTCGACACACTTTATATGCCTCATAATAAACATTACCAGAAAGTACTTTCTCACACCATTCATCTTTAATATTTTGTGGCACGTAATGATACATTTGTAAGTTCGCAAAAACACAGCTTTCACTTTGCCTCCCATTGCAAAACAAACACAACCTCGTTTTACGTTTCTCACGAAATTGCACGAGGTCAAAAAAAACAACCAATTAGTGAGTATTTATCTCTGCTTAACTCTCCTCTGTTTCAACTAACACTGGTAGACTCGTGTGGTGACAGGTTTGAGGTTCTGCAGAGAACGCCAAGAGCCAGGCTTCGATATCGCGTTCGGAGCACATAAATCTTGCAGATATTGTATTGTCATAACCTTTTTGTCTGACGAAAAATCCGCTATTAACACGTTCCACTGCTGTGTTTCTTAGATTAACTACACCGTTTGGTTTTGACAGGCGTTTCCTGGGGTAAATAACGGCGAAATGCTCTAGGGATGTTTTATAAACCACAACTCGTACATCCTGGCGTAAGCTACCGGGTCCTATTAGCACTAAAAAGCCAGATTTCACTTCTGCATCGCGAGTTTTTCTCGTAAATCCTTGATTGAAGTGTTCTGAACAACATGCCGATATTATGTCTGTCGGCATTTTAATGTTTATTTATGATAACCGGCGCAGAGTACACACGTCCGTCCCTTGCAAGGTCTGAAATAGACTGAAGTTTCTGCAATGTTCTGAACAGTCTGGCTCCAGCAAATACTACCTTTCACAAGGTGCTTCGAAATCAATCAAAATTCATTTCTCGTGCTTTGAACATAGAATACAGTTTGTGTTGCAGTTTTTGTGACATTTTATTGACAAAAGCACCGTGTCTCGCCATATTACATAGATCACTATCAATCTTGTGCTCAAAGTAACATAATCGGTTTTAAAACAGGTTGGTATTCATAATAAAATAATGATCAGTAATGTATCTTCACCCCTTTATTATAGTGAACCATTAAACAAAATACTCTTTTCTCTAAAATTTGAATGTTTTATTGACGAGTGAGATAGGTTTGAGATTATATTTTCACAGCCTGTACCCACTTTTGCCTATCTAATAATCTTTTGCAGACTTTGGAGTCCTTTCGATTACACATAACCAGGATTTTTCATCATTAGTTACACTTATGTGTTTTAATTGTTACCTACTATATCTATTTACTTTTAATACAGGAATTATACTTGTAGAACATATAACTCTTTGTTGTGCACAGAAAAATACAAAATAGACAAACATACAAAATAAAACTTAGAGACAAAATGATACACAGGCAGCGGCCTTACCGCCAAGTCAACTAAATGTTGTGCATAGATGCTCTTAACATAAACATATAAGTCTAAAACTGTATTGGAATATTAAATATACTTAATTTATATACAGCGCAGTCACCAGTGCCCGTAAATTAAATAAAAATAAATAAAATTGTATAAATACAGAAAAGATATTGTGTAAAACTTAAATTAATGTACTCGATTAGGAATAATAACATTTCAAAACTTATTATCTGTCGTGGAACTTCGTCCAAGCCTTATCCCCGTTTAACAGATGATGTCGGGGTCAGCTATCTAATGTAGGAAATTTGGTAGGGCGCCAGTTTTTACAAAGATAGCCTACCACCTGAGACCTGACCACCTACCCTGACCAGGGTTCAACCCTAGATTAGGCAGAATTCGAATACACGAATCTAGATATTTACTCGGTGTCTTCTTTTACCGAAAGAGCACTCAGAAAAAGTTCTTATGTTAGAAATACTCATTGGTACATGGCGGGGCTCGAACCCGGACCTCCAAAATGGAAGTTTAAAGTATTAGGCACTAAACCACTGAGGTTCTACATTTACCTGTTGCGGAATGAGGGATATTTTCGAAGATAAGTAGGTATGGTAAAAAATATAATAATATAGATAATATAGGGAGTTTTTTCTTTCTATGTGTCGTTTGAAATTATAAAATACTCATAATACGTACAAAAACAACTACATGGTGTTTTTTTTTTTTCCTATTCTCTTTGAAATTTTTCCAGTTTTCTTTCCATAACTACGTTCCTCGGACTTCGTCAAATAGAACAACAAGCAACATTCAAACTTGCTTAAAAATTTTTTGGTGTACCGAAACTAAAGTGTAAAATTATTAAGCGATAGGGTCTTCACATCCCTATGAAAATATACAAATTCTTTTTGTTTTAATTCAAAGGCAACTACAATTTCTATTATGTCTTTAGGCAACGGTTGTCTCTTACTATCAGGAGACCCGTATGTTTCTACTGTATGAATAGCGTTTTTTCTCTTTCTAGTAATAATAAATAATAGTAACAAAACCAGAAGGCGCAAATAACAAACATCGTCAGGGGCGCTCATAACCTTTCTCTTCTGATAATAATTGCAAAATGTTTGAGGTCACAATACTGCAGTTAATGAGAGTCGAGTTACTAACGCTGCTGCTAACAATCCAAAGGTTTATTACATTTCTTAAACTCACTGAAACTGGTAAAAACGACTTCAATTTAATTATCACAAAGGAGTGAAACTCATTGCCTCGAATGTGTTCCCAGATAAATATAACCTGGCTATCCTTAAGGCCCAAGTGAGGCTATATCTAGGTAGATATGCTTCATCTTCATTTAACATCAGATGAGATGACGGTCAAATGCCTGTCTACTCTGAAATTTAAAAAAATGCTAAACCAATTGCCATAATATATAACTCCTATAGTACAAAAGAATCATCAAAATAATAAATGTTACTGGATAAATAACACAAATTGATCTAACCCCAAAGTAAGCAAATTAAACGCTTGTGTTATGGGTGTTAGACAACGATACTAATACATA
>DVZL01007193.1:0-10885 GCA_018236625.1 Lasaia peninsularis | reverse complement strand
TGGGATTCTTGGCGTCGACGTTTCGAGTAACGTTTAGTTTCGTGGTCATCTCGAAGGGAAGACTAAAATATCCTCTAAAAAACTTGGTGTGATCAATAAGGCGAGACAAGTTTGCAGCTATATAAGGCGCAAATTTAGCCGTACATGGAGTACTGTGCTCACCTCCCCCAGTACCAACTCCTTCCATTTGACTGTATCCAACGAAGAGCGTCTCGAATCGTTGACGACCGGGCTCTTTCCAATCGGCTTGAATCTTTGGCGTTGCGTAGAGATATTTGTTCACTCAAACTGAATTGTTTGGTTTGATACCTGCCGCTGAATTTCACGTTAGGACATCACATCAGAACCTAATATTCCACGCTTACCACCTTGATGCGTGGCGCTCCTCAACCTTGCGTTTCCTAAGGCATTTTTTGCCTCGTACAACACCTTTTTTTTGTTCGCGAGCAGTCAATCGCACTTAGCTTACAACAGCCATTGTGTGTCTGCGACATGGATATTCACTCCAGCCATCCCATCTCTTTCCAGAAGGCCAGTAATCCATGCAAGTTACCTGTCGTTTTCCGTATTGACACCGGCTCTCCAAGATGCTGAGCCCGTTGACCTGTGACAGCTTTGCACTTTAACAGAACATGATGTGGCGTTTCTTCTTCCTCCATGCAACCTTTGCATGTCCTCTATGACACCTTTTTTGTATAGATGTCTGTTCAGTGAGCAGTGCCCTGTTAAGATACCTAGCATGCTCCTTAAGTCTTACCTATTTAGTTTTATTAGTTTTCTTGTGAGTTTCTTGTCAAGCTCCGGTATGGTCTCCTTGGATTGTCTTAATCCTGGAGTTTTTTTCCATGTTTCCGAATGTTTTATCTGCGTGTTTCTCCTTATCCAGGAACTGAACTGGTTGAAAGGTAATGGTATTATTGGTTCCGGTCCTGATGCTCTTCTTGCCAATTCGTCAGCGGCATCGTTTCCTAGTAATCCGCTGTGACCTTTCATCCATTGTAGTTCTAGCTTGTTTCTTACTCCTACCTTTTCTAGGGATCATTCTAAGACTAAGCTTGAGTTTATGAAGTCACTCTCTAAAGCATATAAGATTGATTTACTATCTGTTATAATTTTCAATTTTTTCCTTTTATTTTTTCTGTCTAGTACTACCTTAGTTGCTAGAAGTATTCCGACACATTCTGCTTGAAAAACAGTATTAAATTTTCCTAAGTTGATGTGTTGTTTGGTGTTGAGGTCAAGTGAGTAAACACCCGCCCCTGTGCTTTCTTCTGTTTTTGACGCACTACATCTATATAGAACAAATTACCAGCGGCGGTATTCCCAAACGGATGTAAGATGTGAGATGACTTAGAAAGTGAGATCAAATAAAATGTCAATAAATGGAGCTTACAATAAAAAAAATAATGAGACGTCATTTACGATAAAAAATTATTTCATAAATAACTCCCACATTTTTTTAATAAATAAGTGAGGCGTCAGTTCTGATAAAAACCCATTTTTGAAAATTTTGGCGCTTACGACGTTCTTCCTGAAAAGACTCGATATTATAAAACAAAACCACTTTCTCTGTCTATAATCTCTATGTATGCTTAAATCTTTAAAACTAAGCAACGGATTTTGATATGATTTCTTTTACTAGATGGAGTGATTCAAGAGAAAGGTTTTTATGTATATGACATGTATAGTATACCCGTGCGAAGCCGGGGCGGTAGTATTTAATAAAAATAATTGTGATCATGATGTCTATCTTCAAATAGTTGTACTTTAGAAATTTCAGAAGACGTATTAGAAGTAGACGGGCCTGACGATTCCTACAAATCTCCGTCATCATAATCATCATCACTCGAGTCTATTTCGCTATCGCTTTGTAATTGAAGAATAAATGGTTCGTCTAAATAGCCATCCTTTTTCCTATACTCGTATTCAATTTTTTTTGATATGGTTACAATGTTTTTTTTCCATTCTGCTGGAGTAATTTTATTCAATGCATTTTCAATTAACTAGGGCATTTCGGCATTGGACTTTCCAATATTATGCTCCGCGACATTTCTTTTCATTGAGCTCCATATCATTTCAATGGGGTTTAGGTCGCAATGGTACGGAAATCCTATTTTGTGCAATAGTTTTCTAAGTGTTTCATGTTAACCCTGGAAATTAATTACGTCTCTCAAAATGTTCGATAATTTTGACAATGTTGGAATCTCTTTCTTCACTGAATAAAATTCATGTACTTTCTGTCTTAATACACCAATTACCAAATTATTATCAAGATCAACTTCTACTTCCCAGTTTCCTATTGCCATGCTTGCCAGGAGTCAAAATTTTAGTATTACTTTCTTCAGCTCGTTTTTCTTCATTCATTAATTACAAAAGCATATTTATTTCATTATTTAACCGGTAAGACTTTTTTTCTTTAACTAGCATTTTTTTTTCATAAAAGCTAAAACTTTTAAAATAATAAATGGCACATCACTTTTCACTTATTTCGGCATGTTAATGATACTTTTAACAATAAAAAAAGACTAAAAACACATAGAGCAATCGAACTTCAAAAACTAACAGCGAAGGACATTTCATAAAATGACGGCTGTAGTTCCAATGTTGGCTACTGAACAGTTAAGTTGGTGGCATTGTGTTTTTTTAAAAACATAAAAACGTATTCCATGTATTTGTTTTAAACTGTACTGTCAATATGACATTATGACGGTATAAAAAAAACATCATTTAAGTTTCAATCTCCATTACTTAAATCATCATTATGACACTTATACTTGAAGAGTGCACCAGAATCCTTAGATTTCTAGAAACAGAGCGAAGTCAGCGTGATACGGCTAGGACAGTCGGTTTGATGCTATCAACTATTCGAATTCTCCAACGTTTCAGCCCTAATCTGCGGAGACCAGGAACAGGACCTCGATATACTGCAAGAAGATAAAATCGCCATTTGGTAAACATGATATTCAGGAATCAATTTTTAACGGGAAATTCACTGACGCAACGATTTCTACGCCTTAAAGGAAGTAATCCAAGCGCATGGAATGTCAGAAGTCGGCTTTCTCAAGCTAATTTAAATCCACTCTGACCTGCAAATGGTAAATTAGAGCGTCAGCATTGTGTATCAAGACTTTGAAGATATTCACATTCACAGATATATCAAGATTCATGCTCTACAAACATGACGGTAGGGTAAAAATCTACGGAAAGCTCGAAAAGCGATTCAAGCAAGAATTCATCGAAGAGAAGGAACCATGTGGTGGTGGTTTCGTACACGTGTGGACAAAGTGGCAGAGAGCTGGTGCTCATAGAAAATAAAACTTTGAGTAGCCAATGATAAGTGGAAGAGATCTTTAATGAGCATGTCAATCCATTTATGGGCATATAGAATAGTGACCAGACCTCACACCGCACAAACTGTGAATGATTACTTTCAAGAAGTAAATAGCAGTCTTATAGAGTGGCAGCACGTTGTCCTGATTTGAACCCAAGTAAGCATGCCTGAGATGAGTTCGGACAACGTGTGGAATCCCTGTCCTATCACTCTGCCAGAGCTGACAATATCTCTAGTTGAGGAGGGGGTGATATTCCCCGACTCCGATCCTACTCCAATCATCCGAATTTGGTGTACACCATACCAAATCGCATAGAAAGTATTTTAACATCACGGGGAGGTAATACAAGATACTAAAAGTTTGTGAAAATTAAAAGCTTCAGCAAAATTAGTGTTACAATATTTTCGTTTTATGAGAAGCAAGTAGCATATATTTATTATTTTCTTATTTTTTACAAAATAAAGTATAAAGTAACACGTAAGTTTTATTTTTTTGACGCAATTTTAAATAGTGTATCAAAAAGAATTTATTTGGTTAGGTTTTTTTTTATTTTAGAATAATCGGGTTTCTTTAACTCACCCTGATTCACGAGTTTACAATATACTACTACTAAAAGTGTTTTAGGAAGTCTATTTTGACAGTAACAAGAATCAGTATTTTTTGAATAAAACTGTGATGTCATTGTTTTGAATTTTGAGGGGAAAGGAATGTTTGTAAAAAAATGTTCAGACTTATTATGTGTATTAATAAAGTTTCGAGTCCATAAAAGTCGGTGTCCAAAATTAACACATGATATCCCGAATAGGGCAACTTGTTCTATGCGTTTTTGAAGTATATCCGAAAAACATAACGTTGCCTGGGATTGGAGTTGTGGACATTCTGGGACCCAATATTATCGGCTTATTGTGGGTGCATAAATATGTACCTCTACTAACCCTATCAGGGATATGAACGTACGCGATATTTATTTACATGTTTTAATTTTATAATAAGTATAACAACTAAGAATTCTCAAACTTTTTTACAGGTCTTACAGGCACTATATTTTGTATTGGAGGATCACCTGCAGAAGTTAAAGCTTATTTTGAAAATAATCTAGCTGATTTCGATACAGATAACGATTTAAAGTTGGCCGTAGTTAAGCATGTATACACGTTATTGACAAATGAAAATACACAAAGTTTGGACATCAAATTAAAAGATTCATTGTCCTGGGAAGAAAAGATTGATACATGTTTACAAGCTGTTTGTGGACGAACATTACATTCGAATCAATATGTTGAGGAACTAATAAGATCTTCTTATGCAAGAATAATACAAGTACGCCAGTACCAGGCAAGAGTCAATCGATTGAATTCTAAATTAATATCATTATTACCCCGATATCAATTTAGTACTAAAGATATAGTCCCTAATTTAGATCAACATTCCCAAAAACCAGTCATCACTTATCAACTTGAAGCTCCGATGTCATTTGCTACACAGGACCTACGTTGTGCCGCCATCATAAATCGTCACCTTGATAAAGATATACAGGATTCTTTTAGAAATTACAACCTTTGTGAAACATATCTTTTGGCTAAGGATTCATTTATGACCACAGAAACTGATTAGCATTGGAACTATGTCATACATTTTTTTTCAACAAAACAATAATAAGATGTTTTGTGTAACTTCATCTATGTACCCTGTTTACAATTATTTAATTATTTGTATTTTTTTATTTAATAAATTGTAATTAGGTAAATGTAAGCTTTTATTAAAATATAATAATTTGATGTCAATTATGCACATAAAAATGTTGGGTTTTTAAGTAAATGGTTATTTCTAACGTGCTTTATTTTTATTTACGCAACTTAGCTCAAATTATTCAATGATAATGTGCCAAGAGTTTTGAATCAATACAAATGAAGGCCATTTTCAAACCCTACTAAAATAGTTGTCGCCTTTGTTGTAAAATTGAACACGTGAACTAGTTTAGATACTGAATAAAAAATAGCGCATGTAGTCAGACTCTATCTTTTTAACTGTATCCACACAATAACTTTACCAATAAACGATATTTGTTCTCCCAGTGTCTTCTATCTCATTACCATTTGGAACGCTTTGAAATGTTGTTAGGTTTAATACCTGTTGTTGAATCACGTTAGGACATCACAACAGAGCCAAATTTACCATTTTAACCACAACACGTGACGCTCCTCAACCGCGCAATTTTTATGTCATTTTTTGTCTCGCATAATACATACAAGGAGCGAATTACCAGCGTTGGTATTTCCAAATGGATAGGTATTAGGAACCTCAAGAAAAGAGCATACTTATTCTTAGAAGGCAACGCATCCGTGATCATTCTAGTGTTGCGGATGTTTGTGGACGGCGGTGATCACTTACCATCAGGTAACCAGCTTGCCGGTTTGCCTCTTCTTCTATAAATAAGGATACGGTTGCGATATGAAAGAAGGGCAGACATAAAAACATCCCTTAAGTAGGGACTAAATAAATTAACCGACTTGGTATTACATCGATCTCACAACTTTTTACGGTAATAAAAATTGAGCTGCGAGACTTGGTTTTTTTACAAAATGTTTTTGATGGGATGCATATTACATCATATACTAAAATAACATTTTCAAGAAATTTGCTCTGTCCGTCTCTTTCTTCTGGCTTATCTCTAGAATGGCTGGGCCGATTTTGACGGAACTTTCACTGGCACATAGCTAATTTAATAAGGAGTAGCTTAGGCAACTTTCATGTAAATAAATTCAAACGCGGACGGAGCCGCGAGCACAACTAGTGAATAAATAAAAATGTTGCGAACAGCTGGCCAGTTCAACTAGGTTCAGTCAACCCTTTCGTAAGCCGAGCGAAGAAATTGCAGTCGTAGAGGAAGCTCTCGGACTAGTTGCACTTGCAATCAGCGTAAGTCTCTTAATTATTTATTATTATCCACAAAGATTACAACATAAGAAGCTTTACAACAGACCTCATAGAGCACAGAGGTTTTTATGAGGTATTTTTTTAAATCATATAACATGAGTATATGTGCATATGTATACATACATGGACAAATATAGACACACATGGACACACATATATATAAATATCAAGTAATTTGAATATTTCATAAGTATTAATGTAAAACCGTACTCATACCTTTCTTGGTGATAATCGTTAATAGGAAAGATGCTGAACTAATTTTATTTTTGTATTTCTGCCAGCTATGCTTCGTCTGCGTTTTAATTTGATAATTTTATTGAATTCCAAAAGAAAAATAGCCTTAGTTACTTCTTATTATGTGAGCTGTCTGCCAGTGAAAGTCAGACAGGCAGACAGACACAAATTGTAAAAAAATATATATTTATTGTATATGTGCCGTATATATATATATGCATTTAGTAAATGGCGATTATTTTATTAATTTATATAGATTTCATGAGCTCTTTCTTAAAAATACAAACAAAATTTAATCAAAAGCGGAAAAGTAAGAGCCTAAAGATATTAATCTTTATGTAAAGCGTCAATTTTTGTTAGAAGCTGCATCTTGTATACTTTTTACATATCTATTTTTATTTAACCCAATATTTAAATGAAAGTTAAGTGCAATTATTCGATGACAATTTATTCAATGGCCTCCAAATTATAGACAAACTAGTCAGGTGAGTGAACTAACTATACGCAGGTGGTCCCGTAGGTATAATTAAATATTAAGATTAAAATGATAATACCCTGTTTGTACCAATTTAGTTGATAATTAGTCATTCTATATTATTCATTGTTGGCACTTGGTGAAACTTCCACATATTCATATTTTAAATGAGAAGCACATGTACTTTTTCACGTATAACTTTTAATTGAAAATTATTCTTGAATCAGCCGACCGGTTATGCTTTTTACAGCATCATCAGAGTTGAAACATAGTATTAAAACTAAGTGTAGTTTAGTATAATTAGTTAACGCAATTTCACTCAAATAACATCGACTAAATGCGAGTAGGTAGGTACTATGCAATTTAGTAATAAGTCAGAAGCTAAAACTTCTTATATTTAAATAAAAAAACACAATACGAGTATGTCCTTTTTTATTTTTTTAACATCTATCTATACAAATACATAAAATTGAAGTGTCTGTATTTATTATTAAAAAAAAACGCATTTTACTAAGTGCATATGTATATTTAAAAGGTACATATACCAAAACTTTTTTTAGAAATTTTGTCTGTCTGTTTGTACCCGTTAGTCTTTGAAATGGCTGGACCGATTTTGACGGGACTTTCATTGGTAGACAGCTAATGTAATAAGGAATGGCTTTTATTTTAGAAATATATATAAAAAAAACTATAAATAAAAATGCGGACGAAGTCGCGGACACATCTCTAAAAATTAAAAGTTTTATAATTAAAAATCATATTTCTAATAGACGACCGGTTGTGATTTTTACAGCATCATCAGGGCTAAAAATTTTCAATTATAAGTAGGTAGTAAGTGATAAAGCGGAAATATTTTTAATGTAGTTTCTCTAACCGACGACGATGAAAAACTACATAGTATAAAACAATTTTCAACCATCTGTCCTATGTACTCGTATATGCTTAGATCTTTAAAACTATTCAACGGATTTTGATGCGGAGTTTTTAAATAGATAGAGTGATTTAAGAGAAAGATTTTATGTATATTACATCCATTATATGCCTGTGCGAAGCCGCGGTGGTTTGCTGGTAAATAAAGCCGTTGCTTCTTTTTAGAAGTTTTAACATAGTATATTAATAGGTATTAATAATAATAGCGTAAAAACAGCTAAAGTGGAAGTTGTACAATTTAGATAATTACTTGTCAACTAAACAGTTACTTAACTAAATTATGATTAGGCTTAATAGCCACATTAGTTTACTTATACTTTAACTTTTAACGGTTTCCTCAAGAGTTTAGATCCATGTTTTTCAGATTATCTGAAAAACAATTTTGAGGTTTGATTTATGCCCAATATGGTGAGGGACTTGCGACGTGATACCTCTACCTACCACTTCAGAGTGTAGGCGTGACGATATTTATTTTAATTTTAATTTGATATGGGCATGCTCTAAAGTAAAAAAAGGTTTGGTTTTTTGTGGTGCGGAATTCTTAAAATATTTATATCTATTAGATGTTGAGATAAATGAACCTGAGAGACAACATATTTGACCGTGCCAGTGGTACATCTGATAAGCTTCCGAAACTACGTCTTTGCCCTTATTATCCCACTAATCACGTCCACTTCAAAAATAAACTGCCAATAATTTATGTATCAACTGAATATATACAAATAAATAAAATTGGAGCGTCTGTTTGTAATATTAAAATAACTGTTTTTTACCATGTTTGTCTATGTGTGTCTCTGAAAAGGAATAACTTAGACTACGTTTATTTTAGAATTATATGAAAAAAATACTTTTATTCCGACGTGGACAAAGTTTCGACGAACAAGTACAACTTAGAAATACATTCATAAAATTATAGAAGGGGTGAGGGGTGAGGGGGAAGTAGGACAAAATAAATAAAATTTGATAGCAGAATATTTATAATTAAATTTATTGTCTGTTTGTCGACTAGTGGTTGTAGTTTATATATTCAAAAAGCATTTAGGATCAATTTTACTAACCCGCCTGCGCAAAAAAGGAGGCAATATTTTCGTAAACGTATGTCTTCATTTTTAGCTCAAAATCTGTTGAACAAATGTTCTAGTTATGTATCTTCACGCCTATTATCCCTGAATAGATAGGCAGAGGTGTGCTAGTATATCCCCGACTCGTAAGTCCAGTAGATATACAAGAACACCCACGATTAGCCCAGTTACTAGGGCCCACGATAGATGAGAGTTTGGAGTTAGAAATAAAAACTCTCAGTAACTATAAATGGTGGAACTACCATCATAAGTTGAAACCCGGACCATACGGGGATCTTTGAACGTATAGATTTTTCATCATCGCTATAAGACTATCTAAGACTGGACGATATTTGGCCAGCGGATAACTATGTTCCGCGTAAGTACTTTTTATTCCGTTTGCATTGGAAGTTTCCATGGCAAAGGCAGTACTAGACAATACAAATAGAAAAGACTTAAAAACCAAATATAGTCAAGTATTTGCTGATTTACATACAGTTTTTACTATAGATATGCCTGTGCAGGTGGTTTTGTATGTGACCTACGTAAAGGATCATTTACTCCCATAACTTTCAATCCAACCATTAAAATAATTATTAATTGTCGTTTCAGATGCATTGCTTCATTTGTGTTACATACCTTATGATCGTATTTACTACACACCCACCAATAGATGGAGAAACAAGAAAAGGTCACGTAAAACGATCATTATTTCAAGATGTTATAGAATCACTTCGCATCCGTTCTCAGCTGCCGGACAACATCAATGAAGACAATAACCTGGAACACATGCCTGATAAATATGGCTTTGATAACGAATTATTGCAACTGCCCAGAGACTCCGAATTCTTACCAAGGAGAAATGATAGAATAGAAATGCCATCACTTAAATATCGTCTGCCTAAAAGTCTATCTCGGAATGATAATTATGGAAGCAAAGAGAATACTAAAGAAGAAATTGTGGTATATGTAAATACACCAGATGATACACCAATAACTACTACATTTAAACCTAAAAGACAAAAACGGCCGAAGCCAAATTTAAATAGAATGCCTGTTAAACAAAATATTGAAAATGAACCTGACGGATCAACTGAATGGCCATTTTCTAATAATATGGCTGGACAAAGTCAAATCGGAAATCGAGAATCTCAAACCGTAGTCAAACCGACTGTTATTGTTAATTTTCGAGGTTCAGTACATCATAGAGATAGTGAAATTCGTATTGAAAGAAGAAAATTTGAAAACAATACTAAAGAAGTATTGCCACAGAACGTTTTTAATATCAAGCAAGAAATAAAACTGGACAAATCTGATGCTTGGATGGGAAGCTCCGGTAGTGCGAACAAGCAACCACCCAAAGTAAATCAAGATGTTAAAATGCCTGAGGGTGCGAAATCTAGAATAGAAGAAGACATGATGATGTGTGAAACAACGGCATTGAAACCGAAAAACCATCGCAGTAATCGGGAACAAGACATTTTACAAATCGTCGTGAATGTTTAGTTGTTTTTGGAGCTTGAGTTATGAGCATTAATTTGTAATTTAAAATATTACATTTATCTCTCAAAGATGTTCACAAATTTATAAGTTTTCTTGTTGACATTTTTGCTTATGCTGTATTATTATTTGAAACGTCATTTTAATTATTTGCTTAGATAAATGTTTCATTGTAAAATAAACTAATTAATAAAAATAAAAACAGAAAATTATAAACAAATAAAAACAAAATAAAGTGAAAGCAATTAACTTTTAAGCATGTTTATAATAAAAAAATTATAAAAAGTTAATTAATGTTATTGACATAGTTGATTTAGATTCATTACTATTCTTAGCCAATATTAAATTTAAAGAAAAAAAAACCTTTAAAAAAGCTTTTATTTAAACAAATTGTATTATCATAAAAGCTTGACGTG
>DVZL01007192.1:0-10885 GCA_018236625.1 Lasaia peninsularis | reverse complement strand
ATTTTATTTAATATTAATAAATTTTAGAATATTAACAATAATTGGTTGGATTGTGCCTTGAAACTAAAAAAAAAAAATGTTTACTATGTATTATAACTTTTTAAAACTGCTAGTTTGAACTGATCACAGTTACTTGACAAAATATCGATCATACTAAAATGCTCATTATAAGTTTCAACCATTCGTCGGATAGGCATGCGTTGACCCGCGTTGGTGCGACATGCACCCACGGCAAACAGGTGACCAGCGCGAATCTCCCGCTTGTGCACAGTCCGAGGTACGGCGTAGGAAATAGATCTAACAAGATGTTCACAATCAAACTTATTATTGATAATTTTACTTAGAGCTGAGACTTCCAGATATTTACGTCTATTTTGCAGCGAAATCATATTATATTTGGTGAGCAACTGAGGATAAGTTAAATAGCTTTTGCAACATCTATAGTGCATAGCACGCAAAAATTTTCTTTGAACCTTTTCAATAATATCAATGTACTTATTATAAAAGGGATTCCAAACAGGGACCGCATATTCTAGTTGTGAGCGTACTAGAGTCTTATATAGATATAAATATGTAGAGGTTCGTTTAAAATCAACAGAAGCACGCATTACAAAACCGAACATTTTAAACGCTTTGTTCACAATCGTGTCAACATGGAGACTCAGATTAAGCTTACAATCTAACAGAACCCCCAAATCCTTAACAGTTTTTACGTTTGTTAATATTGTATTACATAAATTATAAGCATACTTAGTGAGATTTCTATTTTTGGTGAAATTAATATAATTACATTTAGGGATACTTAGTTGTAGCTTATTAACGTAACAATATGTAGTTAGTCTATCTAGATCTTCTTGAAAAAGAAAGCAGTCTTCCACTGTTGTTATAACTTTATAAATTTTAAGATCGTCTGCGTAAAGTAGAAAGTTAGAGTTAAGAAAACACTTTTTAATGTCGTTAATAAATAATATGAATAAAAGTGGCCCAATTATCGAGCCTTGAGGGACTCCTGAGGTAATAATAGTACTTCTTGAATGGAATCCATTAATAACAACCTTTTGGGACCGGTTTTGAATGTAGGATGCAAACCATCGAAGCAGATTGCCACGTATTCCATTAAATGCTAATTTATTAAGTAATATTTCATGATCAACTTTATCAAATGCCTTTTTAAAGTCTGTGTATACTGTATCTACCTGGCCACGTTCATCAATACACTTAAAGAGAAAATTTGTGAATACCAGTAAATTAGAAGTAGTCGATCTACGTTTCACAAATCCATGTTGCTCTTCAATAATAGAGTGGTGTAATATAGGGTATATTTGATTATGCACTAGTCTCTCGAATAGCTTAGAGAGGACTGAAAGGATAGATATGGGGCGATAATTTTCAACATCACATTTAGATCCACCTTTGAACACCGGTGTTATATTAGCACGCTTCCAAATCTCAGGAAATATACCTTGGGATAAACACTTGTTATAGATTATATACAGAGGCTCACATATAGAATCAGCAGTTTGTTTAAAGAAAATTGGAGGTAAACTATCGGGACCGGGGCCTTTTGAAATATCAAGTGACTTAAGTTCCTTTAAAATATGGGATTTACTAATGTAAATGCTGTCTAATATACTATTATAATCAGACACAGTTTCAGGTGGATGCCATTGGTTAAAGTTGAGTGTTGACGACTCAAACACAGAAAAAAAATAGTCCGAGAATAAATTGCAAATAGCCTCAGGATCGTTTGAGTTGATATTTTTATATTTCATATTAGATGGAATTTCCGGATTGGCTTTCCGATTGGCCATATATTTCCAAAAAGATTTTATATTTTTGGGAATGCTATCTTCAACCGTCTCCATATATTTCCGATAAGATATAACACATTCTTTTTTGAATACACGTCTTAGTTGGGAAAACGTTTCATAATCAAAATCATTTCTAAATTTTTTCCATTTAATCCAGACTTTTTGTTTTTTTTTCAAGATTTTTATTATTTTATAAGAAAACCACACTGGAAAATTATCAGATTTAGGGGAGGCTAGTGGAGTACATTGTTTGATTATTGTGTCAATAGTATTATAGAAATTGTCTAAAGCTTCTTCGGAAGATATATTGTCTAGTAGCATAGCCCAGTCAACATCTTTGATCATATTATTAATCAACTCGAAGTCTGCTTTATAGAAGTTATATTTAGTCATAGATTTTCTTTTCATAGGTTTTAATATATGGTGTACCGGTATGTTAGCGATAAAGGGGGGATGGTGAGGGTCAGGCGGCAACAAAGTATGGTCTACCGTGCTAACTGCAGAATCAGCATTTGATATAAATAGATCTAGTATTCGACCATTGACATTAATATTAGTGTTATATTGTGAGCCACTCAGAAAGGACATAAAATTAAATAGAATAGTATGCAGATGTGACATTCCTTCAACCACCTGGCCAGTTACCTGTCCAAATGTGTTCCAATTAATGTCAGAAATATTATAGTCTCCTATTACGTAAAATTTATCCATAAATTTCTTACTGAAGAAATCTTGCAAAGAATCAAAGTGGGCTTCATATACTTCAGACCGTGTTCTGGGTGGTATATATGCTGCACTAATAAAATGCTTACTTGAAAGATTGGTACTAGGAATTTCAATTAGCACATGTTCAATCCTATCTAGTTTGACATAGTCTGTATGGTGAGAAGTACAACACACAGACGATCCCAATCCCCGGAGGACAGCCACGAGAACTCCTCCACCATCCTGCTTACCCGCTGTATCACGGTTACGGTCACAGCGGTATACAATATAACGTTGATCAATAAATTCATTGTTGTCAATATTAGATGTCAACCACGTTTCAGTGAGCACGATAACATCATAGTTATTAGCCAGAATGTTCATATAAAGCGTGTGCAGTTTTGTCCTTATACCCCTGCAATTCTGATAATAGATTTTAAGATTCTCTATTACCCGGATATCAGCCATAATCAGATTGTATTTCAATATATACGCATAAATCAGCATCTGTTTAAAGTAATATGAATTTTGTACAAGAAGCAAATATTTATATTTTTGGAAGCCACTAAGACAAACTAATGTAATTGGGATCGTGAAAAAGAAAAAAATAATCAGCGGAAGACAGCTATTCAATTCTGATTTCAAGAGATCATAAAATGATAAGTTAATAATCTCCCCTTCGCTCACCAGATAAAATAACTTACATACATTAGGCACTACATAATACAAGTAGAAGTTAGTAACCCAGTTCAATATATTAAACCAATGATAATTAGAATTAGTAACGAATTTTACAGTATTAATAAGGTATAAACAAGAATTAAAATGCACCGTCAAAACGTATAGTAAGTACAAAAAGCACACGACAAAATATCTAGGTAGACTTTTTCTCCTTATGTCTAAGTTTTTCAAGGTCACTGTCCGTCCTGATAGCAATTGCTGGGCTGTCGTCACGTTCACGTACCAATATAGTACCATTTTTAACCCAAACGTATTTATATTGAAGTTGTTTAACAATTTCACGACTTTTCCGAAATAATTGTTTTTTTTTTAGGGTTAGGTGTTCGTTCAAAAAAATCTTAGAGGTGGATCCCCTAATTCCTAACTGTTCCGTACTCAGAGATTTCACTTTACGATAAGCAGCCAGCATATTATCTTTTTGAATACGTGTTGTAAATTTTAATATAATATTTTTGGGCCTGTCTTTGTCTTGTTTAGCATGTGGAACTCTATGTACCGTCACAACATCTTTATGAGCGAAGTTAAAGCGGATAGCGGTGCTAATAGACTCAACAATTGCAAGTAGGTTTTCATTGCGCCGCTCCGGTACGTTACATATCTCCACATTACAACTCCTAGCCCGCTGCTCCAGCATATCGAGTTTTGTTTCCAAATCAGAGTATGCTACAGAAGCACGCTCACAAGCGGAACGTGCAATATCATCGACACGCTTAGCCAGTGCACTATGGTCATCACTATGAAATTGAAATGAACTCCGTAAACTTTCATTTTCCTTCCATAATTTTTTTATTTCTTCCGTATTCTTAAGGCATTCTTTTTTTATTTCTTCCTGTTTATAACTCAATCCTGACAAGGATACCTTTAACTCGCTAATATCATTTTTTATAGGATTGAGTTCAGTGTTAATTATTGATTTCAAAGATAGATTAAATCGTTCAAAGAAACTATCCATTTCACTTTTAATTATGTCTCTTATTTCTGCTCGTGTAACTGGAGACTTGTTTGTTTGAGAGAGTGTAGACAAGACTTGCTTTTTATTGGCACGTATCGTAACGTTAGGATCATACATAGATATAGATGGAGTATTCCCTTTTTTCCTGATTGGCGTGTCATCATTTATATTTTTTTTTTGCTTGACGCAGAGAGGACATTTCCATTGTGCAGGAATCTTAAAATCCGAAGTTTCTTGTAAACAAGCAAGATGGTACGCCTTTTGACACGATATGCAAGATACATAATCGTTGTCATTAAATCCTATTTCACAACAACCCCATGAAATCAAAGATTCAGCCATTTTAATGTATAATAGACACTGTTTTTATTTTTATAAAGTGTTGTAAAAAGTATAATAATTTTAAAGAAAAAAAAAAAGATTAAAAAAAAAATGGTTTTAGCATGGGTTCGAACTTGCGGCTTATCAATATCGACCTCAGGTTCTATACAATTGTGCCAAGTAGTCCTATAACTTCGGATGAAATAAACATTCTGTTGTAGTTAGTTATCACCTTAATTTCTAAGTGGGTATGAGCAGTTTATTTCTTGCTTTAATTTTAATTATACCCACAAATTGATAACACTACTTATATTATCACTTATTTTCATTTAAAAATTACACATGATTAATAAACATTTGCAAGATTTGAAGTATTCACTTAGTAATATGAACTTTTATGATTTCACTGACAACCAACACTAAGACTTGAAACAGCTGTAAACTAGTATTTTTATATAAATTTTGGAGACAGTAGTCTTGTGTAGTTCGCGAACGATCGTGTCTAATGTCTGAATGAATTATCACTGCATAGCATAAGACAAAGTCGCTTTCTCTGCCCCTTTACCCCCATGTATGCTTCAATCTTTAAAACTACGCAATGGTTTTGATGCGACAGATAGAGTGATTCAAGTTTTAGGTTTGTATGTATATAACATGTATATTAAACCCGCGCGAAGCCGGGGAGGTCGCTAATTTGTTATGAATATATTATAAAGTGTAGTATTATTATAATTATGTCTTATACAAATACGTAATTATACATTTTTTATAATATGTCAATACTACCATTATAAATGCAATAATAACTCTTTCTGTCTGTCGGTCTGTTACGCTAAACCACTGAACCGATTTTGACGAAAGTTGGTAGGGACTGAGATAGAGTTCACTTCAAAGAAGAATAAAAGATAATAATCATATAGATAGTTTTTATGATAACCAAAAAATAATATAATAACAAAACAAAAAAGAACTTATAAAAACTATCAGTCTTTTTTCTTATGAAATTTGAGTAACAGACGGACAGAGTGTAAGATGGGTTACACAATTTGCACATCTATCTTAATAATGTCAACATTTAGTAATTAAAAGAAACCCCAAAAATATAGAAAGTTTATACAGTATCTATGGTAACAAGTTGGAGTTTTATCAAGCTATAATTAGTATAAAATATGAATAACAAAAATACAACTTCTAAAGAAATGATCAACCAGCCATTGCGTTCTAGTTATAATGTCAGTAGCTAAGTAGGTATTATTCTTTGTTACTTTAATCATTTTCATGTCGCGCCATACAATATTATTTCCATCTTTGGTTTGTTTAAAATTATATCACCAACCTCCTTGTATTTTTTGAAATCATACAAATCATTAAAAATTGACAAGAAATTTGCAACCTGTTTTTAGTGAATTTTTTGTTATAGAAATGTATCGGTTTGGAGAATATACCAACTGGTCCTGATTCTAAATTTTTTTAGTTCCTTTTTCTTTAAAGGTATATTGTCGGTCTCGTTTTGTATAGCTTTTCATTAAATATTTATGCGTAAAACTTTATATGTAAATGTGTCACTGCGTAAACATACACCGTAACTATAAATTTGTTATTATTTTGCTATCCACGAGCCATTATAAAATAAGATAAAAATAAGTTCAAAAGTAAAAGAGTTTTTTTCTCTACTATTTTAATTTTAATAAGATATATTACTGAGTGTGAACACCTTGCCAATTTAAAGTCCATAATTTTTAATAAAGCACAGATCCATTACGTTGTGTGACCATGAGCAAGTCATCAGTATTAGTATTACAACATTTTGCCACGAAACTGAATTAAACATGAATGATCACGAACGGTTACTGCTTTTTAGTTTTAAACAAATATTAAATTAAATACACCGGTTAAATGGAACGAAATTTTAGGATTAAAAAGTCTCATTGCGTAAAGTGTCAAAATAATATAATTAAGCGTACCTTTAATTTTACTATAAAATGGCCCTAAACACTAATAGTTGTCTCTTTTCCATAAAACTGGTTGCTGTAACGAGTTATAAGTTTAGTCAACGTAAGGACATCACCTGGGGATGCGTGAGACGGTGGTGGGGCGGGCGGCGGCACAGCTCGAAGATCTCGTGCAGCGTGACGGCGAAGGCCCACACGTCGGAGTGCGTGGTGTAGCGCGCGCGCAGCACCGACTCCCACGCCGCCCAGCGCACCGGCAGCGCGCCGCGCCCCTCCACCGGGTAGTAGTCGCTCGAGTACGCCTCGTTGTCCGTGCCGAAGTCGCTGATCTTCACTTGGTACCCCTTGCCGATCAGACAGTTCCTGCGACGCATACACACCGACACTTATATCGCTAGGATTACTACTTTTTGATGAATAAAAATATATTTTGTTCGTATAATTATAAATTACGCTCGATTCGATGTCGGGAAGTGGGAGGGGAGACCCTATATAGATCATCAAAACGGATATCGGAGTATCGGATCGGTATGACCGGAGGAGAACATAAATATATTATCCGAATTAAAAAATTATAAAGCAGTAAAACTACAAAAATCTCATATCAACTTGATTAATGAGGCATTTTTTTTAAATTCATATCTCAAGAAATACTGAACCCACCTCCACTAAATGTATATGTGACCACCGCTGATGTATGATGACCTGTCATCTATAGTCTGTCAATTCTATACATTGAAGATATTTAAAAAAATAGGTATACCTAGGAGCAAAAAACTGGCAGCAGAACTCCTGATTTTCGAACCAAATAATGCATTTAGATTAAATAAAAATAATAATTTACGATCGAGATCTGACAATATTTATTTAAAATGAGCCAAGTGCGAATCGGATTTGGGCACAATAGGTACCGTACCGTATGTATTAACTATAAAAACAGGAAAAACGCATTTATATGAAAATAAATTATTATGAAAAGCATTGAAAATTATAGCTTAAAAGTAAACAATAAATATGCAGATTATTTTTTACATAAAAGTAAAGATTAATTCGCCGCCCCCGACGAACACTATGGTAATCGCCATTACGATAAAATCGGTTTTATTGAAGATTCGCTATCCCTTCATGGTATTACATCATATAAAAAAATCATGGTCGTACGATGAATACTTTTGGACTTATCCAATCAGTAAAACTCTTTATGTTTTTTATTCAACGGACAAAGTGAAAACATTGGAGTAAGATACTATTACCATACTGTTCGAGTGAAAAATGAATGAAGAATATTTGACTATAAAAGAAAATATGCAGTATATAACTTAACTGTATTTGATGTAATCCGATGGTTTTGCCGGCCAAAACAAAAATCGGTTTACCTTTACCGTAAACAATATTACACACCGATTTGGGAATTGCCAAAATGAAGGCGACAATATTATGCATTCGTGTATCGATAGGGCTATGAACAATAAAATACTGTATAATAAATAAGTGTATAGATTGACAAAACATATATACGATGAGAAAGTGGATGGATGTAAGTAGCCGGAGAGATCAAAGTTGACGTTCCACGACCAAATAGCTCGAATATTATCCGAGGGTGGTGTCAAAAGTCTCCGAAACCGGCGAGTTTGTATTAAGAGATTAATAAACGTCGAGGAAGCTAGGAAAGTGTGTAGGGACCGTGACTTGGCACTCGGTGGCTGCGAGGGACCTGGAGTGAAGATATGTATGTATGTAAAATACTGTAGATATACTCTAAAGCATAGTCTAATTACAAATATAAAGTGAATGAAATGGAGCATCAGGATTTCTACGACATAAAAAACCTTTTGTCCTAAAGAATTGCTTGAAAGATACCCATGGACGAAAAAGTCTTTGCTCGAAATTGATGGAGGTATGAGTTTCTTACGTGAATCCAAACATTTTGCTATATAAATATGCATTGAAAAATGATCCGTTCGAGGTTGATACCACAACCCAATAAAAGCAAAACTACAAACACTAAAAAAATGTGTACAGCCAGCCTTTGCCTATGGCCAAGGCTCTATTTGATGACCTAAAATCGTGGCGTGGGTACCACGGGACGGACCATGCATGCATGCATACAAAATTTATGAAAATGTAGTGAAATATGTCAGTTATATACTGATAATAAGATTTGTTGTCAACCAATTGATGTTGTTTATTTTTAAATGTTTAAAATTAAATGAATAATTGATAAGTTAAGAATGTTTGATAAGATATATTTTGTGGTTTTTTATCAATAATGATGACAAGACTTTTATAGTAATTAGACTGATATAAAATATTATTTTGGATGTTTTAGGTTTTTGCGTATGGTACGTGTGTAGATCTCTGTTTATGTCCTGGTACCCTGTGTAAAATAAAACATCTGCCTTCCTGCCATGCAGCTCGTAAGAGGCGAGCATAGGAGGTTAACTGAGTCACTTTCGACGTGACCACTGGTGGTAAAATGCTGTGCAGCAACTCGCTCAGATAGAGTTTCACTGCTCACCTACTTCTGCTGCATTAAACATTGTCGTGTTCTGGTTCGGAGGATGAGGTAGCCGGTAGCACATATGCTATGTTCTAATATGATTTAACAGCGCCATCATAGTCTGTTTGTGTGTGTCTATAAGCCATCTCTTACTATCGAGAGACCCGCGTGCTTGTTCCCTGACAAAAATAAAGTCTTGATCGATTAATCAGATTTTGATTATTCTTTTTTTATTAGATAAGGTATGTCCTGAAGCTTATCCCAAGGAATAGTTTAGAATATACAAAATTAGAAACAAATTGAACAATCGAAAAAATAAGTATATCCACGACTCGTAAGTCCAGTAGATATACTGGAACACTCAAGATTAGCCAAGGTATGCCCTGATGTGGTTGGTGGCCAGCCTATCGCCACTTCGGGCAGATTTCAATCCCGGGCAGAGTACCTAATGCTGACTCCGAATAATCTTAGTCAGAATAAGAAAATATGCCCGACCTGGGAATTGAATACGGGACCTTATGTTGCTAACGGTCTTAACAGGCGACAGCCGTTTGGTAGGTATGTACGCAGGTCACACTTTAGTTTTGCGTAACTTAAAAAAACAACATGTTATAACCAAAATATTATGTTTATTGCTTTTCAAAATACTCTCCTTTACATTTTAAACATTTTTTCATTCCATCGAACCATTTTTTAAACCAGGAGGACCACAAAATCTTTTCGACTTAATTCCATTTTCTTTGCGTACGTAGAACTTTGATGTATGATAAAAAACAATTGACGAATCATTTCCCGCTAATTGTTTTTTTTTATTTCTAAGAAGGTTCCAACGTTTGAAAAATATAACGTTCGAAATTCAAATAGTTCCGATTAGCTAGAAGTGCAAAACTTTTAAAGTGCCCCATGTATAACACGTATTATATACTCGTACGAAGACGGTGCGACTCGCTAGTGAAGTAGGTATAAAATTATAAATGAATCTTGTAATAATAATTATAAAGTAACTCATGTCTGGTTTAGGTCATAGTAAGTGCTCGTTGCAAGCGAAATAGGAGAGATATACATACATATCTTCAAACCAGCTCCCTTGTGGGTTCGGTGGAGAGTATTGAGAGCCAAGTGTTCCTATCCTCCGGATCCCAATATACCTAGCTTCTCCTCACATTCATTAATATGTTCATATAAACACGTATCAGAAAACTCTTATAGAACAATATTTTGTTAACCGCCTCTGTCGTCTAGCGTAGTAGATGTCCGACTTTGACGCACGAAGACCCGAGTGCTATTCCGCGGTAGTTCAACTTGGTTTATGATATTTTTCAGTTTATCTGAAAAACAACATTGCCTGTGATTGGAATTGCTGCCGCCATGGCCACGGTCTTTCCTCTTGTCACATCATGGGACCTAATATCGTCAGCTAATAGTAGACCGTGTATAAGTACTCAGGTACCTCTGCCTATTTTTTCGGAAATATGGGCGTGACGATATTTTTTTTATCGACAGAGAAAGCCTCATTTGCGACGTTACCAAAGCCAGAGCAGAAGAAACCCGAGCGTGGACTAAAGGTGGCCCCGCACTCGTCGTTTTCAAAGTTTGAGGAGAAACGTCTACGGCAAAGCGAGACGTTGAAGAAGGCCAACCTACTGAAGTTCAGCGTTTTCAAAAAGAGTGTTAGCACAGGTACGATTACGTTTTTTTACCTCTGTAGTGTAACGGTACGGCTGTCGCCTGTTAAGACCGTTAGCCGCGTAGGGTCCCGGATTCGATTCCCAGGTCTTTTCTTAAATGTTTTTCAGATTATTCTGAGTAAGAATTACACTGCCCGGGATGGGAATGTGCCTGAAGTGGCGATAGTTTTGCCACCTATCACATGACGGGCCCTAGTATGTTTGCTAATCGTGGG
>DVZL01007191.1:0-10886 GCA_018236625.1 Lasaia peninsularis | reverse complement strand
TCAGTGACTTCACCATGTTCAATTGATATAAAATTTATATAGGATAACCTATCTCACAAAATAATAATTATCAAAAGATATTGGGCTCGTAACAAATATACAAAAACTATTTTCCTATGTTACTTCACAAGTAGTAATCTTAAATTGCTATATACCATGTTATGTTTTGATATTCTTAAGATAATAACATTTTCTTATTGTATTAAAATATTACTACTTTATTAAGGTTGTAGAAATACAATTCTGTAATTAAAAAAAAATACTTTCCTGTAAAGTCGGTTTTACGGGCGAAGATTTTACGTGACAACGTCTTTTTCGCGGTAGAATATTTATTGATATGAATATTATTAAATTGCACAATAGAAACAAGGAATTGAATGAAAATAAGAAATGTAAATGTAATTTTAACTATAGAAATATATTTTGTTTACTAAAACATTGTACATGTAAACTTAAACTTAACTATTTCCTATTTGAGTGATTTTGTGGAGGATAGGACGATGATAGGAGAAATATGAAATGAAAGGAAGTGTTTCTGCTGTAATGTGTCTTGCGAAAGTCAAGTCGATGGTTGTTCCTTTTAACGTAGTTGACTTAGAAACGTTTGATACGCAATCAAGATTATACGTATATTTCAAGAAATTAAGAAACGAGTTGTCAGACTACTTTATTTTGTTAAAATCACCACACAGAAGAATCGGTATACTAGAATCAACTTGCACGAACGGTGGCACGCACTGCTGTTGTGAACGTACGGACCGAGTCCTTGCCATAGCAACATTCCAATGTCCTGCATACTAGTTCCTGGATGTATATATACAGCACCGATTATAAACTTGAAGCTATGTATTAGCGGTGAAGCAAGTAACTTCAGTCATGCACATGTCACCCTTGATTTTAATGACACGAGTTGCGTCTGTAGTCGCAACTTGGACCACTTCCGCCGTAGATGTCGATGATAATTTACGATAGATCGCCACTCCACCAGCCGCGTTTATTTTCCCTGGATGCGCACTCATAATCCTTGATTGGAGTTGGTTCACAAGTATCGCGCATCCACGTTTCAGTCAATACTAAATAGTCAGATCGTGGTATCACTGTATCTGTTTCAATGTCCGCGGCATGGACACTTAAACTTTGACAGTTGATGTTCGTTACAATAAGTTGTCCAGCGTCGGTTGCGTCGTCACAGAATTTTACGGCTTGTATGGTAGTTGTGTCTAGAGTGTGTCTACGAAGTCGTATGTATTCATTGCGATTATCTCGAGTAGTCTGTGAGTCGTTTCCATCTCGGCCATGTTTGAAAACCAATGGAGAGTCCTTTTCTGTTATGATGTACAATCCGTCGATACTTGTGACGCGGCTCATGGCTACATATACCAATTGCTGTGGTTGCTTTGAGGAGTACTTGTAAACAATTGTAGTAAACGTCCCACCCTGGGCCTTGTAGATCGTAATTGCACAAGCAGGCATGCAAGGAAATTGTTTTCGCTTGCACTTCACTGTTTTTGTCAACGAAATGTTTACCACTTTCTTGTGCACTGGCACCCAATCGACGGATAAGGTGTTTGGTTTGCTGTGCACATGTGGTCGACATTTGATTTTTGCTTTGGTATTCGTATTTTTGTCTTCAAACTGGAACCATAGAGTGGCGATTTCATCTTCAGCTGGCGGCAAACTTGTGCTGGTCGATGGTCCTCCTGGGGCAGAACGGTCATCTGCATTGGCTGGCTGACGTTCGATGTATCGCAAAACTCCAATGTAGCCCCATTTACCAATCCATCGGCGACGTCTATGTTAGAATCATGTACGGATATCTTACTGCTAATGACAACTTGTATGGCAATCCGTCGGTTTCTGCAACCGACATCTTGTGAAGTTTCCCTTGCTCCCGGCTCTTTTCAGGATTGCTGGAATACCCGAGCATAATATCAGTGGCGATACAGTTGTGTGCGTTTTGAATTGCGTTTCGACTGTATGAATCTACTTCATGGTTGCTGTAATACAATCTGACAGCGTCGGGTACGTTTTCTTTGCATCAGGCTTCAGATTTGTGCCTAGAATCAATAAGTGCGATCTCATTGACACTTAGTTTGAGTCCATCTCCAATTTTGGTGAGAATCGTCGAAAACAGCTCGTCAGATTGTCGGACAACACGGACTAATGGGAAGTAGTTGATGCTTTGCCAGAGTACAGGTCCTCCGAGTTGGTTGTGTGATACTGTATAACACGGAGTAGCGCGCACAGGTGGCAGCTGTCTGAAATCGCCGCATAAGATCATGTGAATGCCTCCGACTGGTTGATCGTAAATACCGGTAATCTGTTGTAGTCGATAATTGATTTTTCCAAGTATAGCTGCACTCAACATGCTGATTTCATCAATGAAAACAACTTTCACGCCGACAAACACGTTTCTGTAGGCTTGCAAGTTCTCAGCAGAAAGAAGTTCCGTCACTCGAGAATTTGTGAGACGAAATGCTAAGTGAACTGTCGTTCCGCCAATAGGGACAGCTGCTTTGCCTGTGCTTGCACAAGCAACGTATGCGTTGTTCAGTGAGTTGTGTTCCTATGTGTAACGATTGTACGTCTCCATCAGGCACTTAACTGAATAAGTTTTCCCACAGCCGGCCGGTCCTGTGAAGAAAACTTGTAGTGTGACGACGACCTCATCTCTGCAGCCATGTAAACGATTTATGACCTCATGAATCAGCTCACGTTGTACAGCATTCTTCTTGCATCACACTGTCGATGTTGAGATAGTTTTCGAACAGCTGGCGGCGTTCCATGATGGTATCCTTGTTATCATTGAACAGTTGTAGAAACTTATTGCTATCAACAATGTCAGCTATTTCATTGCGGAAAGGCAAGAACAGCAATACCATTTCACGTTGATAATTAACAGTTTCATCTATTTCGTAGCGTCTGTATCGTATTATCCGTCCAATTTTTCGTCTGCCGTGTTTATTTGATATCGTTTTTCCCACAGTTGTCCTTTTCTCGGTCACCGGTTCTTCAATTTCGTCTTCTTGCACATCTACGTCATCTTCATTGTCGAAGAAATCATGATAATCAGCGTAATACGAAGCAAACTCGGCCAGATATGAAGATTCCAGAGAGGGAGGTCGCTCTTCATATCGCTGAATGATGTTCTTGGTCCATACATCTGTACTGTCTGCTTCGATGTTTTCGCGATCCATTTGTTTCCGACGTTTGCGACAGCGTTGTCTTTCCGATGGCCAAACTGTTGGTATGTACATAATTTGACGGCTCGTTTCGCTCATCGGTTGCCGTAGTAAATACCATGCTGCTTCTTGAGCTGACATTTCAACTGCATTAAGTAGTTTGACACTCAATGCTCTTAATTGGCCCGTGTAGTCCCTGTCAGGATGCTCTTCCATCATCTTAGTCAGCTCACGATTCAAGTTACCCATTCCACGAGCTGATTTGTTCACATATTCCACGACATACTGTGCGCAGCTGTATTCATCCAAGATAAACTGGATATCGATGTTGGATTTGATTTCACCAGCGAGGTAAGGGTTGAATGTGTTCGTCATAAGTTGGTCGAAGTTGCGTTTGAACAACATAGATGGCCTGCGCAAAGTTGAACGCACTACGTCAAGGTATGCATCGAATGTCAAACTATGCTCCCTAAGAAAGTCGTCCATGCTAGCGTATGTACGTTCGCTGAGAAAGTTGCGTAGCTCCTTGGCCTTTTTTTGGAATGCTATGCGGCGTCCATCAGTTTGAGGCATTGGGATCAATACACGGGTAGTGAGCATTGGCCAGTACGGGATCCCAAACCTACAAGTCGTTTCGCCTCGCTTCGTGCAGGTGAAAGTGTGCTTGTGGATTTGATTGGCGTAGATGGTATCGTTTGGCACATCTTCTTTGGCGACGGAACTCAGCTTCTCCACGAGCTCGATGGTCTTCGGCATATTTTCTGACACAGTCTCATGTGGATCATCGTGTAACCACAGCAAAATGTGAGCGTGCGGACTTCCTCTATGTTGAAACTCAATGCGAAGGAAATAATCCTCCACGTAGTACTGGCCAAACGGATTGTATGACTGTTTTGATTTCAGCATTTTCATCAATGTACCAACGAGTTTGTGGAAATATATGCAGCATGTAATAGGATCGTCACTCACCAAGTTGCACCGCTCTGATGTGTTGAGATCTTCGGCGACTTTGCCAGGATATTTGTTGCTCAACTTGAGGAGTAAATTCAGCAATACTAACCAGCGTACCTCGTTTGCACTTAGAGTGAGAAAGATGGTCGGCTTACCAAGTTGACGGAGCATAGCGAAGAGATCTCGTTTACGAGAGGCCCAGTACTGGACAGAGTAAGGCACCGACTTCATAAAGGCGAGATTCTGTACAACGAATCCTTTGAGAAACTCCGGGTCCTCTAACATGCGTCGAGTTACGCTCTCTGTGATCGAAACACTTCGGAATGTGCTGTAAATCCCATCGACCATTCGTAGACGTAGAATCTTCATTGCATCGTATAAGACTTTTTGAGGCGTGGCTCCGCGCCTGTCACTCCGTCGTATTTCACTGGTCGCCATCATGTACGGTGTCACTGAAATGTTCATGTTGAAACGGCGGGGCTCTCCGAAGTATATAGCAGGAAATGATAGTTCTTCTGCATGACGGTCATAAATGATGCTAAGAGGCGTTGCCCGATGTCCTGGTGCGATGTCAAGACAATCCTCTTCATTCCACAGTAGTGTGTGCTGTCTCGCAGCAAGAACTTCAGACTCGGGCGTATATTCGGCGGAGATTGCTTCGATCCGATTAGCAGGATCATCCTGAAGGCCTTCATCTGATGGCAATGCAGGCTGCAGTCTTGACAAATCTATTTTGATATCGTACAAACGATATAGACTTGAATTTTGAAGTACATCTAACCATTCTTTGACCGTACGCTTAGACATGTACCCGCTGATGTAGTTTGTTTTGTGTGCAAGATTCCTTTTGATGTTAACGTTGATAACATCGTCCTCTTCTAGATGGCGAGGCAAGCATTTTACCATGTCTTGTACGTTGACTGGGACGTTTATCACTTGTCCAATAATTCCATAAGAGAAATCATGACGCAGTCGACGCACTTGCATAAATGGAAGGCGCGGTGAGACCAAACGTTCACTGATAGGATCCAGAGGCGGTAGACCTGGAGGTATGTCAGGATATGAGAAGCCGTTGACCTTTGCGAGAGTAGGAAGCTTACGCTTATTCAGCGATTGTCTACAGGTGTTGCAAGACTTTGTATAATCCTCCTTGCGTAGCTGTCGATTTTCCTTAACGTACCAATCCGAGATTACCTTCAGTTGTAGTGCAGTGATGGGTTTAAGGTCATTCTTGAACCACAATCTGTCACAAACCGAGCAAGCATGGCCAAAATCGTTGTCAATGAAAGTAGATTGAAATCTCCTTATTGACAATGACCATTTGGTATACCAGGTGGATTGTTCCAGTTGTGTTGCTGTTTGGCTTGAAGAAGTATTCGGTTGTACATCAGTCCGAGAAGATGCAGCTCTACGTTGTCGGAATGCACGTTGCCGTTGAGCGTTAGTTAGGGGAACGCTCGTTCTCTCCGCCACGACAGGAGAGGTTGTTCTCTCCACCACAGAACAGGACGTTGAAGCAGGTGACTCTGACGTACCGCTGGTGATGGCTATGTTAGCAGATTTACGTAGCTTGCACCTGCGTTGCCTCTCCGCGGCCGCTTTTGCAAAGGCTCTTGCTTGTTCAGGAGTTCTGGAGGCTGCTTGGCGTACTCTGGACTCACGTCGTTTCTCAGCGGCAGCTTTTGCGAAGGCCACCATCTGCTCAGGAGTTCTGGTCAATGCTTGACGTTGTCTGTACTCACGTTGTCGCTGAGCATTCGTTCTGGCGGTAGAGGTGGTGTGTGATACAACGAAAGGTACTGCAGACGTTGACGGCACGATATCCTCCGTCTCCATTGATGTACTGGACGTTGAAGGCATTTGCTCGGCCGTTTTCATTGCTTTGAGAGTGGTGATTCCTGTTGAACATTTGAAAATATAATTATTTCTAAAACTTGTAAATTAAAATCATTCATTATAAATTTAAAATGATAATAGTATCATTAATATTAATTTTATATTTTTTTTATTTAATTTAATATTTATTTGATAAATTATTTATGATTATATTATTATTTTATATATTATTTATTTGATAGGTATTATATTATTGATCTTATTATTTTCCTTTATTGTTGTAGTTGTTGTAAATGAGGAATCTAAGCACTCCACATTTTCACTACAGAGTACACAGCTGACGATACTTTAATCACACGTTTGAACTTGTATTATGACACTTTCTTGTTTTTCCAACGCCAAGAACGCTCGAGAAAGACAAGAGACACAAGCACGCACCGATTCAACGCACCTAATTCTCTAGTGCTGCGCGCGCGGCGGACCGGTCATGTTTGAGTGGGAGAGAGACACAAGGCATTCGCCGGTCCGGCGGGCATCTCTCTCGTTCGGTGACTCATCGTAACAGACGTGAGCGGGCATTACACTTTTTCATGAGTGACTTCGAGCCGCAACCTAATTTAAGACGTTGTCACGTCAAAAAAAACAAACAAATCACCTTACTCGGGAATCGAACTCGGGACTCCGGACTCAATAGTAAATTAGTAGTAGTTAGGTATACAGTGTTGGAACAAAGTGCTCGCTTCATAACAAAGTCTAGTACTTGATTATCAGATATTAAAATACCAAAGTGGCTGATATAGTCCAAAGATGTAGCAAACTGTAGTGGCAGCAGGTTGGTCACATCTGCCTTAGAACCGATGTTCGGTGGAATAGTTATTTGTTATTGAAACAACGGCTCATAAGCGTAGCGTTGGGCGATAAAAGTGGCAGATCGGGTTTTAGTCCGCGCTCTGGTGGAGGGTTACGTCAAAAAATGGAGTCAATTATGGACTTACTTTAGATGTTATCACACATTTAACTTTAGACATATCCTAAAAATGCCTTGCAGTTAAAATACTAAAACCTTAAACCTCCGCGATGATGAAGCACTAACTGTTATAAGAATCTCATACGAAACCGGGCGGTGTCATTATTATAGTATATGTGAAGACTAATCCTCTGTGGTGTAACAGTACGGCTGTCGTCTATTATAGAGTAAGATCCCAGGGCCCCCAGACGTTCCTTATTTTTGAAGTAACGAGTTTTACGGTATACAAACTCTGAAAATACAAATAAATTAATGAAGATATGAGTTGGTGTGCATATAAAAATGAATTTGGTGTGAACTTAACATACCCGATTGAGTTTCGAGTAATTCACCGACAAGACTTGGTAGCTGATTGAAAATATATATTTCATATTGAACGGTCTGACAATATGACATATATATCATTTCAATAATATTCTTTGTAACATATATAAAAATCAGTGCTTCGAATTTAAGAAAAGTAAGTAATGTTTTTGTCTACCTGTTCTACCTGCTACCTGTGAACGGGCCGCCTAGCCAAACTAACGAGTATGGTCACACTCTTAAATAAGAGTGTATATACCGTAAAACTAGTTACTTCAAAAATAAGGAATGTCTGGGGTCCCTGGGATTTTAGACTATTAAGACCGTTAGCTGCGTATCGGGTTCAATTCGGTCGGACAACTTTTCTTAAATGTCTTTTTGAATTATTCTGAGTAAGTATTACATTGTCCGGGATTGGAATATGCATATCAGATCCACCTACCACATCAGGGCCCTAGTACCTTGGCTAATCGTGGGTGTTCTAGTATATCTACTGGGCTTACGAGTCGTGGATATATATGGAGACACACCCCTTCGGTGATAATAGGCGGGAATGTACATTTTTTTTCTTTTTAAGATTTGTTTAGCTGTGTAATTGTTATTCAATCATGTCCATAGCGCATCCAAATTTAAATGTATATTTGATATTGATACAAGCTTATAGGGTCTACATAATATTAATTTGGTAGGTAATTTTAAGTAATTATAATAAGATTTACCTAGGACAAAGACGTCGCTTTGTAAATCTCATTAATGCGAGGTTAAAATTATAAAACCAAGAACAAATAAATAAATTTATTTACATACTTTCTATATAATAAATCATATTATAATGACAGTACAGTGTAGGTACACATTAGACACTATAGTATACACTTTTACTGATTCTTGATTTAATTCAGAGGTACTGTTTTACGCAACAACATAGGTACATATAACATAGATTCGGACCAGAATTTCGAACTCAGAATATTTTTTTAGTATTAATACATTAGCGAGACGTCAGATATAATATTATATAGATTCTTAGTCCGTACTATATGTGTATATAGCCTTGTGCCTACATCCATCACTATTAAATTTAAAAAATATATTTAGAAAAAATAGACTGGAGATGTAGGGATACCGATGATGACTTATGTAATTTTTTTTCTAAATAGGTATGTAATTGCCATAAAATATAATTTAAGATGCTGAATACATTTTCTCGGTAATATTTGGCGGCAAATACCTAAAATGTCGGTGTAACTCAATGTCATTAAGCTCAACCGGTACGGGATATGATTGCGATACCCCTCCATTCATGTATATTTTGTTTCGTAAGGACAGCAGGCTGTCTTGATGTCATGTTTATTGAAATTAATAATTACAAGGCAATTTTGAACAAGTGATGTATATTCACGTGTAGAATGAGATATGTAAACTTGTGTTATTTTATCGATTATATTTTACGATTTGGTAACACATTCAAGTATATAATTTTGATTACTTTTTCGTGCATAATTGCATAATTTTTAACGAAAATGTATAAACCACCCGCTTGGACCAATTAAGTCATTTTTGATTTTTTTGGCAATTCGCTTTTTAAAAAAAGCTGAAACTGTAGGTATAGAATAGCTCAATACCAGCCAGCGATACCCGATCTGTTGTGATTCTCAGTATACTGCGTTCGGGGGTTGTTAGTGAGGAACACATCAATAATAATTTATATACATATAATTGGCTAATTGAATCGTGAAAAACGATTGGAAGCCATAATATGAGCACAGAAGAATTTATATATATTTAGAATAGTTTATCGCACAGTGCACATATTGAACAGAATGGGAGCAAAGTCGAATGAAAATGCAAAAAAAATATCGACATTTCTTGCTTCGCTTTATATACCTATCTGTATATATCGTATGACATGTAGCACGTCCTCAACGCGTTTTTATATTTTATTTGTGCATAATAAAGCAATATATAATTATTTTTTCTGATGCTTTTCCCTATTTCGAAACCTATGACAGATTTTAGGGTTTACAATCTAAATTAAATTTGAAAAATCTATTACGGGTTTACAGAATAATATATTTAGTAGAAAAAATAGATTTACGTTGCATTTCATTTATCTATTCAGTCATACCATCAACATCCTTCATATGACTTAAAATATGTCTATGCAAATGAAATGCCCGAGTAAAACTTCTCTCACAAACATTACATATAAACGGTTTTAGCCCAGTATGAATCAAGACATGCTGACGTAAATTAGATGCATCGTTAAAACTTTTTATACATAGTTCACACTTATACGGTTTTTTTGTAGTATGTATTAATCTATGTCGATGTAAATGAGACGACCGAGTGAAAGATTTTTCACATAAGTCACATACATGAGGTTTTTCCCCAGTATGACTTAAACTATGTCTTGTTAAATGAGACTTGTTACTGAAACTTATATGACAAATATAAGGTTTCTCCCCAGCGTGAATCATGCTATGTTGACGTAGACGATACAATTGATGGAAACGTTTATTACATATTTCACAAGTGTGAAGTAAAACTCCCTCGTGAATCAAACTATGTCGACTCAAAGAAGACGACTGAGCAAAACACCTTTTACAAACACTACATTCATGAGGTTTCTCCCCTGTATGAACCAGACAATGTTTTTGTAAATGTTGTAAATGAAGAAAGCTTTTATTACATACTTTGCATGTATGGGGCTTAGCTCCTTTATGTATTAAATTATGTTCATGCAATGACGATGAAAAATTAAAAGTTTTTTTACATACATTACATCCATAAGGTTTCTCTCCGGTATGAATCAAGCTATGCTGATGTAGATGATGTAAATGAAGAAAACCTTTATTACATAGGTACTTTGCATGTGTAATGTCTATCTCCTGTGTGAAGTAAGCTATGCTGACGCAAAGAAGATAAACAAGTAAAACCCTTCTTGCAAACACTACAAGTGTAATCTCGTATATTGAGATGAAAGTTTATATGTTTTTTTAAATGGCGTTTTTGTTTAAACACTTTAAGACAAACATCACAAGTGAATTGTTGAATTCTATTTCTCTTTTCTTTATTATGTAATATACACTTCTAATTCTTTTTTGTTTTAGATAAATCAAAACTTTTGTCTATTAAACATTCGGGTTCTGTCTTTGAACCTGTCTCAATATTAAGATTTTCACATAGTTTTATGTACTTGTCCTGTTTATCTGTGAATAATATAGAATTGAAATTTAGTTAGATCTATAAATACATGTTAGCAATACATTCATAATACAAATTAAACAAGTATGCTGATTTGTACTAATAATTTGCTAAATTACGAACTAAATTGTTATGTTACTAACCACATACTACCCGTGCAAGGTAAGTTGAGACCCGCGACTCCCCCATAATTATTATAAAATATCATAACATTGTAATTTTTTGATAGAAGACGACTTTCTAAAATTTGCAGATCTCGCCGCAGGCGGAATCTAGTTCTATTTTTTGTTTGGACTGTACTTATCAGTGACTTCACCATGTTCAATTGATATAAAATTTATATAGGATAACCTATCTCACAAAATAATAATTATCAAAAG
>DVZL01007190.1:0-10887 GCA_018236625.1 Lasaia peninsularis | reverse complement strand
GATTTTATGCGTTAATGGTTTCTCAACTATATGAATTTTTATTAAAAACGAAATAACCTTTAAATTTTAAAGTAAGACATAGTTTACTCGTAAATTGTCTCTGTGGTCTAGTTGATATAGTCGTATTGGTGTGCAATAAAGTTTTCATTCATTCATTTATTAACCCTGCCTATCACTTCGGAGATATGAGCGTCATGATTGATCACCATTTAATTCCAGAAAAAAAAACTTTAGTTTCAATATAATACCATCTAAATAAACTAACTAATCAGTGGTTTTAGTTTTATAATCTGTATAACTTACTCTAAAACCACTGATTATTATTTATCGATCTCGAACAAATGAAAATGGTAGTTAAGACCAACCGAAAAGCACTTGCTCTTTACCAAAACCAAATCAACAAAAGTGGTTCATCTTGTAAAACCCAGACATAAAACAACATACATAAGAACGTATGATTGCAATTCATCATTCATCATGTATTATTAAGTCTACTTTTGTGTACTATTACTGCGCATATAATATGTGTCAAGTAAAATATTAAATAATTTCTATTTTCAGTAGCCTCTGTGGTACAGTTGTCGCCTGTTGAGACCGTTAGCCTCGTAGAGTCCTGGGTTCAATTCAAAGATCGGAAACTTTTCTCAAATATTTTTCAGATAATTCTGAGTAAATTTTACATTGCCCAGGATTGGAATATGCCCAAAAGGCCCTAGTACCTTGGCTAAACGTGGATGTTCTAGTATATCTACTGGACTTAATCGTGAATATACTAGCACCCATCTGCCTAACCCGTCGGGAATAATAGGCGTGAGCGTACTTTTTTTTAATTAATATCTACATCTTTATTTAAACTCATTCTAAAACATAATGATCTACGTTGTGATAGTATCGTTGAAAGTTACGAAAGCTACGCGTAAAATAATGATGACGCGATATCTATTTCTCCTCAAAACTTCCGACAAACACGCTATTACGCTGACCAATGTTTATATGTTTTAATGAGACATCAATGTCAATTGTACAATTCTTTGGTCGTTTTTAAAGGGCCTAGCGAATATGTCTAGCTTACAACAAACTAAGATGTATTTCACTGGTGCTAGAGTACTGTCAGCAACTCACCTGGGTTAGGAGTTCACCGCCTTACCTATTCCTGTCATTAACATTGTTGTGTTCCGGTTTGGAGGATACAGCAGCCTAGGGTAACGATCTAACAGCCCGACTACAGACAGGACGCCCCTACAACATCTATAGTGTTTATAGGTCATGGTTCTCTCTTACCATTAGGAGAGCCTTGTGCTTGTTCACTTTGTTATCCTATAAAAAAATTCACGAGTTTGGGTATTATTGGTATTATTTATTCCCCGTGTTGGTCCGGCTTCCGTTATAGAATAAGCCAACTGCCTTCCACCCAGGCAGCTCGTAAGAGGCGAGCACAGGGTCTATTATCACCAACACCGTGACATTGACTGGGTGTTAGAGTCTTGCAATGACTCACCCGGATTGGTACCACCGCCTTACCTATTCCTGCCACAATAGCGTCAGTGCTCTCCATTGTCGTGTTATGGTTTGGAGGGTAGGTAGCCTCAGGTCGGCAACACACCATTTTCACCTTTGGTGTCTATAGGTGACGTGTATTTCTTACCATCAGGAAATCCGTCAGCTTGTTTGCCTTCCAATATCATAAAAAAATTAGGTATATGTATATCGTGATAAGTATTAGCATCGTTGATTAACAGCCATGACACAAGTAGGTATGTAATTTGTTTATTTTGGGGCAAATCTATTTGTATAATACGAGTATGTTCAAAGACATTTATTTTGCATTTATGGCGATTTTTAATAAAAGAAAATATCTTATTTATTGCACAGAACTGACAACCACAAATTATTATTTTTTTGTTTAAAATCCATTTCGATTTAAGAACAGACAGATAAATAATAATTCTATAAATTATCAAACTGCGTTCCGTTTTTAATTCGTCTCAACATATTTTCTAATATTTTTAAACAAATAAAATTCCCTCATCTACAGATTTACTAACAAGTACAGATTATGTAAATCTAGACGAGGGTTTGGCCATCATTATTCCAAGTGATAGTAAGCAATAATAAGACGTATTTGACCAACAAACAACCAAAAACTTACCCATTATTATTAATCTCGGGATAAACAACGCCACAACTAGGAGAGCCATTCAAAACTAGTTCCAAAAAGTAAACAATCCCGACTCAAAACAAAGAGCCATTTATGTTAGCTTTATAAAGCAATAACTTTGAATGTCTTCAGACTCGCCACTTCGGAGGATCTTTGTCAATCGTACGTCCTTTCCTTAATGTTCACAGATGGCTTCAGAGGAGCTTACCCGTCTCCCTAATGGGATCCGAGGTTAATATTTTAGGGGCCGGAGCCCTGCGGTAGGGCTGTAACCTCTGTAATTGGTCCCTAAACACTCAACTGCGGAGCCGACGACTGTCACATTGCGAGAGTTACGATATTATATTACTTTAAGTTTTGTCAACTATGATTCATCTGCATATACATATACATGTAGATATACATATATACATATACAATATATACATACACATGTAGAACACACAAACAAATGCATATAGTTATGGGTCTACACAAATGTGCCAACATAAGGCGGCGGACTTTCCACTTTTCACTTGGTGGAACCTAATATCGTCGGCTAATCGTGGGTGCATACGTTACATACGTACGCTTATATACTCTTTGCCTTTCCATCGGTGACCCATATCCCGTACGTTCACACGTGATAATATTTAAATTGAAAAAAATATATTGATCTTTTAAATTTGAATATAACATATTAATAGTAAGTGTATCACTAAGCGCATAACTCGAGAATGACTAGACCGATTTGGTTGATTTCTTTTTGTTGTATTGATAATTGTCAGGAAATATAATTAACAATTTATTAGAAACAACAATAAACCAAAAAAAAAGGATGCAGTCAAGTTACCGAAAACTGACTTCGTAGCAGAATTTTGAAGGTTTCGTCCATGTCTACGGGATTCAATCATCAAACCCTGACTTAGTAATAACGGAACCACCACTGCAGAAGTGCCAATACTCCTTTTACTAAGTAAAAAAATATTTTTGAAAATTAGTGCACGAATGACTGAGAAATCGCTGTACGTATTTATGAATATAGACCTCGGTCATAAAAGTTACTTTTTTTTTAAAGTCAATTAACATGGAATAAATTTGCATCATCAATACAAAATAACTAAATTACTAAAACTAAAGCAAAAAGGAATAAAATTTAGTTCATAAACTAAAACTATTTAGGTTTTCAGGACACTAGTCACTAGACAGACAGTAAGTTATCATTAATGAACAACTTTGATACGTCGAGCGGCCAGCGAACAGCCTCATATAACTTCCAAGTTTTCTTGCTAATTACATTTTGATTGTTATTTGAATATGTAGAATTCATTAAGAGTCCGGCGGAGCACCCCCCAAAAGTACCGTAATGGTCACATTACTTAATTAAATGGGCGGATTGGAATGACCCTTAATTTCAGTAGTTTGAGTCTCAAAAACAAAACACATTAAACAACTAGGAAAGAAAGTAAATGGCAACTTTTCTTAAATGTTTTTCAGATTTACTGAGTAATTATTACATTTCCCGGGATCGGAATGTGCCCGAAGTGGCGATGGGCTTGCCACCTTTCACATCAGGGCCCTAGTACCTTGGCGTGGGTGTGTTCTAGTATATCTACTGGACTTACGAGTCGTGGATATATTATAAGCGCACCTCTGCCTTCCCCTTCAGGGATAATAGGCGTGAAGGTGCTTTTTTAAGCCACCAAAAATGTTGTTAGTGTGTCGTTTTCTTTAAGATCATAGCACAACAATAGCGAGCACTGACATTACGAATAGGTACAAGGTTGTAAGGTGTAAGGTTGTAAGTTGGTTAAAATACCAACTCACTCTCTCTCATTACGGAAAAGCAATTTTTAGAGGAGGATAATATAACTTGAGATTTTCCTTCCGGAATTACGTCAGTGATTTTCGTTCTCATGGTCGAATAATAGGATAATCGGCAAACTTAATTACGTTTATTATAATTAGCCTAACTACCAATATCAGGTTAGCAAAGCACTGCTGACATTGTAATACACACCTTGCATTTAATAAAAAAATCTAGGTTATGTTTCTTTATATTATAAAAAAATATGAAATATTTCCAAAAAACTTATATATTTTAGCAATATATTGAAACAAACATGATATCAAATAACAAAACCTTCTATGTTCTCAATTCCAGCAATAACAATACAAATTCTAATGTAAATAAAGCGCAGAAACTGTGTCTAAAAGCAAACCTGACACATTGTTGTAATACTAAATAGTCGGAGAGCCTACGACTTTTGCCAGTAATATGATCAGAAATAAAATCTTTATTAAATTATTAAATAAATAAATCATGTTATTGTACTTATGCAATATTTTTTTCTATACACCCTGTTTATTTTTTAGTTGTGTGTAGTATAAGGCAGAAAATATATTTTATTTTTTATGTCCAATTAAAATACTTACCCAATATACCCAGTAGGTATAGATACATTCTCATTTTTTACCCGGCTATACATGTGTTTCGCGTTTCTTAATATGCATATGGGTTATATGTATGTATGTTTGATCCTTAAGCATTCGGCTCAATAGATTCATATGATTTAGATTATTTTAAAAATTATTAATCTAACAGTCTACCTGTTAAATAATAAATAAAATTAGAGCTCTGTCTATATTTATACAGAAATAATGTTACTTCATTATTGAAAGTGTCATCATATGAATACAAAAAATATCTATCAAGTGCATAATTTTTAATTAATTATTTTATTATATTATAAGTGAGTCATTTAGAATATGAGCTTTTCACTGGCTTTAAATTTGTCGACAAGAACTAATTAATGAATATTTATATTCATTTGTAATGCGTATCCAAATGTGTATGTAATAAACATTGTATCATATCCATCTCCCAGTATATACTTAATAAACTCTCATGCTATAATAATACATAAATGCAAAAAGCCCCGTTTCACGGTCGATGTTTAGCTTATTTATTATTGCGAAGCACAAACGTTCATTGATGCATGCCGAACGACATACTCGTGTATACACTGTAAAAGTAAAAAAAATACAGTGGAATGTTTATACACGAGCTTAATAAAACGAACATACGGCGCTGGGAGTAGAACTTACTAGTGGGCACAGATCAAACAAATAAAAACGAAGTAATTTCCTACTTTAACTTTTAACCTATTTTCACTATTTTAAAGATGTTTAATAATAAGTTGTTTTTAATATGCCATAATAATCAGTATCAAAAGTGAAGTGCCTAAGTGAAGTTAAAAAAGAAAATACCTTTACGCCTATTATCCCTGAAGAGGTATGCAGAGGTGTGCTAATATATCCACGATTTGTAAGCCCAGTAGAAATACTAGAACACCCACGATTAGCCAAGGTACTAGGGCCTATGATGTGATAGGTGGCAAGCCTATCGCCACTCCGGGCACATTTCAATCCCGGACAATATAATGCTTAACCAGAATAATCTGAAAAATATTTAAGAAAAGTTACCCGACATGGGAATTAAACTCGGGACTCTACACGGCTAAAGGCCAAAATCTGACCTTGACCGAGTCTCGAACTTACTAAATGCCTTCTATGAAAAACTGGCTATTATTACATTCGAACTTACTAAATGCCTTCTATGAAAAACTGGCTATTATTAATTACACAAGAGCAAACCCGGACGAACCTTCTAATTAACTTTTGTTTGATTTAGTTTATTCAGTCTGTACCATTCATTACACTAAAGCTACTTACGTCACTGCATAATTATGTTGTCTCGCAGATAAGTACCTGTAATAAAATATGATATTAGTATGAGAGAATAGTCAACGAGAGCAAGGTGACATGTATTAGATACGCAGCAGTGGGATCGAGTGTCAAACGGGTAGCGTTTACATTTAAATGAATTGCATCTGAAACTACTTTGAATCATCTATAAACTTAACTCATATGCAATTAAATTGTTGCCATAGGGATGCGACGACCCCACAACTAAAACAAAATAATCACGTAAGCTTAAATGATATAAGAAATCACCGAAAAATTAACCACTATTAGAACACGCATGATAAAACTCTTTTTATGCAAAGAACAATTAATTATTATTTATATAGTACTGGAAGTGAAACAAGCAAACAGATTTTCTGATAGTAAAGAGTACACGTTATCAATAGATAATGATGGTTCGTTGCCTGGTACTGTAATATAAAACCTGACTATCATCTTGAAGATACTTCACTACCCTCCAGACCGGAACACAACATTATGGCGGCAGGAATAGGTAAGGCGGTGGAGCCCTACAGGGGCGAGTAGCTGCACAGCACTCTACCACCAGTGGTCTTGTTGGAAATGACCCAGTTAAACTATGCTCGCCTCTTACGAACTACCTGGTAAGGAGGCAGATGTTCTATTCTACACAGTGGACCCGGACTAACACGGGGGAACTACCGGGATATTGGTTCATCAGAGCCGTAAATTAATCCTGATAGGATTTGTTAACAGTAAAAAATATAGTTATCAATATCCAATCCACATGTTATCACACAAACCGTTTTCCGTGTAGTACGCTATCTCAAAATAATTTACTACTCGATAATAATACGAGTGAAAACGCGATAAATATAAATTGCAATATAAATTGATTTCACCAAACACCTTCTCAGCTCGAGAGTGGTAAGAAAATTGCATTCTAAATTATCACGTACGTAAAATAACGATAGAAAACCCACCAGAAATGGGTTTTTTATTCGCTTTACATCAGTACATTGGTCATAATCGAAATGGTACGTTGATAAGAGCGTTATTGTTTCCAGCCCGCTCGCCGCACGATAAACACCGGTACAAACGTATGTCCTGTATTTATGGGACGTGTTGAATATTTTATAAAAGGGTTTTTAAAGCCATCTGCTTTCGGGATTATTGTCAATTTCATTTATAGTACTGATAAGAATGCTTTGCTATTCGTTTCACGAATATTCCAGTGAAATATTTCGGTTAATATTCAAAATATCGATATGCAATGAAAATATTTTGCATTCTATGAAAGCATTGACGTATTGAGCAAAGCTTGATCCGATATAATTGACCAAATTAAATAAAACAACAAATGTTTCGAATCGATTTCAATAAAGTTTACAATATTCAATGATTTTTAATTTGTTATTTTCATCCTTGCCTTATCTTGTTTATATATTCGATGATACCAGGGTTGGTTTACACAGAGCGATAGTCACCTGACCTCTGCAACCCAGAAGGAAAATCAGGCCCAATCCTGTATTAGAATCGGTTTTCCTCATCATGTTGTCCTTTACCGTAAGAGCACTTAGAATGATGAGTATCAATTGTATATTATATATCACACATCAATTGTATATATATCACACAGTGACTATAACATCATTAATAATTATTATTATTTAATACAGTAAATAGGATCATTAAATGAGGTGTTTCATTAAAAAAAGAACTATCCTATTTCGCCATTTTATGGCGTAGGTACAATAATTGCACGTAAAAGTAAAAAAATATATATTTTATACAGATCGTTTTTTTTTATTTCCGCGCCAGTGAATTTTAGTTTGTTTTTCTTAATTATTGGACATCAAACAAAACCCATCACATGAAATCCAACGTTAATTCTGTCCATGAGCTTTACCAAACCAACGAAATCAATCTCACTCGCCGACCATTTTATTACAGAAAAGTGAAGAGAATACTGATCATTTTAATACATTAGTTAGATTGGACATTAGACAATTCAAACGTCTAGGACTCAAGGATATACCTTGAGCTACACAATAATTATTAATGATCGCTGCCCAAACCTATCGATTGCATGCTATTTCCAGTGAAATATTGTATGATGTATCTATTTAATTAAATTAAACATTAGCTTCTTCTATAATCTTTCGGAAGCTGACAGCATCAATCTCATTCGCCGAGCATTCAGTCAGACATATCAATGAAGTATAATGCTGATAATATAAATTAATTACTAAGACAGACGAAAGCGAAGTCTCAGTTTCGTTTTTGCCCTTTAGGTACAGATCCCTAAAAACGTTTAACTCAAGCAGCTGGATATTGAAGACTGCCACATTGTTTGATAATTATATGTGTACGCTACACATCAAATAATCGCATTGAGTTAAATACGAATATCTTTTGTAAGCCATTTCCAGCGAAATATGTGTGATATCATCATATTATTATCTTATCTATTTATATTATTATTATACCTAATTATACATATTTAATAATTAGGCGAACTTAATGCCAATATGCATTTTCTTCAATCTGTAAACACAGGTACAACACTTATAACGCGAGATTTGTTGGACCAATTTTCATAGTTTTTGATACGTTGAAAACAATGAAAACTCGATGAATACATAATTATGAAAGATGAATAAATTTTCAATCAATGTTCATAATATCTTTAGTACATGTCAAACATTTGTTGTCCATCTTGTCAAATACTGTATTAATAAAAAAAGTGATATTTGACATTTATGCATGCGTTCAGAAATTATTTTGTGTAAATTATTTAAAATGGGTGAATAAACTATTTTTATGCATTTTTTTTTTCAAAATCAATTATTGTAAGATGCATTAGGCAGATACATAGAAGTTTTTCAAATATTTATGCACGCATTCAGAATGATGACAAATGATTAAATTTATTTTGGGTAAATTAAAGTTTCTACTTCCGAAAACAATTCCTAAGATTTATTCTATAGGTTAATGAAAAAACGGGTCAGCTAATATGTAATAAGACAATATAACGAAAAGCCCAGCATTAATTTTGTCAATAGGCATTACCAAAGTGACGGTATCAATCTCATTCACCGAGCGAGTATCCAATTAGAGACAATTGAATAGGACGCTGATCATTTAAATGCATTAGTAAGATTGGACATTGGACAATCGGGACGGCCGGGACTCGACCACCGTACGATATTATTTGATTAATGTATGAGCGCACACATCAGAATCTAGTGATCACATTGTACACTCCAACGTTTGCAGGCCACTTCCAGTGAAACAAATGCTTTGTGCTATCATCATCGTATAAGATAATGCAGATCATTTAATACATTAGTAAGATTGGACATTAAACAATTCAAAAGGACTCAAGGATATACCTTAGGTGCACATAATAATTACACTATCGATTGTATGCTACTTTCAATGAAATAAATATATTATTTCATATCTGTTTTGTCAGAACCTCAGTGTTAGTGCTTCGTAATTTCATCCTGGAAGTCCAGTTCTTCTAACTGAAATAGGAACGTCATTTTTTGAGTGTCCTCTGAAGAAGTTTGTGAAGGAAAACATCGGGAGAAAACCCGGATTGGAGAATGATTGGGCTTGGTTTCCCTTCTGTGTTAAAAAAGGTCCGATTGCAGTCGCTTTGTGTAAAACTGGCGCCATTGTGATATCCGCTAGTTTATCATCTGATATAGAAACAAGACAAAACTAAGAAAAAAATATAACTTTAAATATTTGGAGAAAGAAAAGATTTCCGGATTCAAAGTCATTTCAATTCAATATTTACAGTTAAAATTGCTGCACTAATTTTCACTACAATTTCAATTTCCAAATAAAAGGCCCTGTTCAGCACTAGCTGACCAATTATGATTGTGTTTTAAAAAAATAATTTTAGAGATTTTACCACCCAATTTTAGACATTCATCACTTTAGCCGACACCGATATCATCTGATATATTAGTACAAAAGGGACAAAGAAGTTAATTACTACACGTCATGTACTTAGCGTCATAAGTTCAATCTTCTCGTAGTCCAATATTAAAGTATTATTATAACCAGATACAAATTTACATACTTAATTCATTTTTACATTTTTATTACTTTTGTTGACGCTTGCATTGTGAAGGTTGTTTTTGACAAGTTTCAATTATTACAACATAATATATTAACGGCTTCCCGGTTCAAGAACTGTTTATGTAATTTTATAATAACTTTTACATTTTTTATCGTTACATGTATTTTGTAATTACATGGTGATATTACGAAATCTAACGCCATAAGTTCTTACATGTTCATTATATTTTTCGGCATTATCGTCTTATCACCATCATATTTTTTTTATCGCATTTTTTTATTTAAAATCCTACTACATAATTATTTCTAATATTACTAATTGCTAATATAAATGTACTTAAAATAATACCAATATTTTTTTATTTAATAGCATTTATATTCTACTAACTCTCCTCCCACGGTATTGCCCGCGTGAATTATTGTAACACAGAAAACTTTTGAAGGGTAGACATTTTTCCGACTTATAATCCTTATTTCGTAAAAACTTACCCACTTTAAAACTAAGTATCCTCCTCTTTTAAAATGTAGCCTATGTTCTTCCTTAAAGTCAACTCTACCTCTTTACTAAATTTAATCAAAATCGTTTTAGTGGTTTAGGCGTGAAAGCGTAACAGACAGAGTTACCATTTATAATATTAGTACGCATTTATTGATGAAAAACAATTAAATGACAGGGAACTATTTTTATATGATAGTATCTATTTAGATACACATTAGTAACAAAATTGCATAGAGGAGTAGAGATAATAGAGAAGAGAAATAATACAGTCAGCGGGTAGAGGAGGTCTAAGTTATTCTCCAAATTAGATGGTGTCTTCACATCCGTAGTGCTTGTAGTCACCGTCCTCGGCGTATAGGTACGACCACGATTTGCAGGCAGATAGGTATATCTCCTGTTTTGTATTATTTCATTAATACCTACGTTAAAG